>BQNB010095771.1:0-25782 GCA_026074375.1 Tanacetum coccineum
CTTGGCCTCTCAACGAGAATTTATTCTCGGGCATGGTCTACTTTATGACCATGCAAAGGCTTGTGATTACTTTGCATCACAACCCGTGCTTCCTATATCCATAAGTGTACGTTTCAGTGCATCTATGTGAATAAATAAGAGAAATCTTATTTATCTTGGTGTTTGTTGTTTTGTCACATACAAAATCATTCCATCATCTGAAAATACTTTTCAAAATACATTTGACTTCTCAAACAATGTCTACAGCTCTTTAAATAGAAAACGGGTCATTGTTTGAGGGGGAGAGAATGTCAAATTTCTTTGTCATGATCAAATGAGCTGTAAAATGGGAAAAAGATTTTCAAACGATAACGTAATATCTCATGATAGAAAGTTAATTAAGTTTAACTCGATTGTGCCTTATGTGTTACTTGTTTTATGCCTTTAGGGTGTAGTTTTGCTAAATTATGTCTATAGGTATGAGAGTTTAAAACATTAGGGACCAAGTGTGCTATTTGTTTATCTTGAATATACCTTATAAAACCTAATTGGCAAGATTAATAAGTTGTGTGTAGATGAGGGGCCAAATGTGCCAAAGTTAAAATTGGGTTATAACTTTACCAATCATCACCCGTCGGTCTAAGTGTAAGGGTCGAACGAGTGATTTATGGACCGAACGAGTAATCTAACATGGGTCGAACGAGTGTATGTTAGAAAGGTTCGAACGAGTGTCTTTTAGACAGGACCGAACGAGTGAAGTTTAGTGTGGACCGAACGAGTGCAGTATAATGTGGACCGAACGAGTGCTATGTAGTGAGGACCGAACGAGTGATTGATATTATGGACCTATCGAGTGACTGATATTATGGACCGAACAAGTGTAATTTCAGTTCAAACCGATCTAGCTGTTTCTTTGAGGACCGAACGAGTGTTATTTAGTGAAGACCGAACGAGTAAAGTTATCAACACTTAACCAATTTTTGACATAACACACTTAAGATCAGATTTTTTCTAACTAAGATTAAATTCAACAAATCTCTTAGTTTAAAATAGACAGTAAAAGCTATTTGTCTATCTAAGTAGATTGATCTTCAAAAGTGCTAAAAGTCATAAAGGTTCTCATGAATGAATGATTGTGTCTTCTTATAAACTGCACTCACTCTTTCTTAAACAGACTCATGGAAATATCAATAGCGGATCAGATTACTTTGGATGCTGCATTGGTGGCTTCTGCTGACCGACTTAAGATTGGTAAATGTAATCTTCGCTTAAGTTCGGATGTCTCATCAAAGGAAGCAACTCTCCAAGTGGTCTACGATGTGTTAAAACTCACTCCTTTCTACAAGGCATTCCAAGTCACTGCTGATGCTCCAGAGATCTATATGCAAGAATTCTGGGCTTCTGCTTATGTTCATAATCGATCTGTCAGATTTAAGATGAATAACAACTTCAACACCGACATCGCCAACCACACAAGCTCAAGTTACATATGTATCTGAATCTGTTCTATACTCGAAGTTTGATGCAAAGACTTTCATAATTTGGAAAGAAAGTTGAAGCAACGCTGAAGAATGCTTGAACAGAGAAAGATCAGATTGACAACCTCTTGAAAGAAAGAAGGTTAATGAGGAGCTTAGAAAGTTCGTTGGTGGGAGATTGTACGAAGGAGACCTACGGCTGCGTCAAAAGAACCATATGATTCTATCATATGATGTTCTCATCATTCAGGTCAAACCTCGTATATAATAATCTTGTGAATATATAAAGTGTAGACTTAATGGTGATAATAAGGAGTGCTCGAGTACAAAATTTTCAAGAATTTCTTAGTAAATTCAAAATCTTTCAAATTATTGTACTCAGCACTGTCTTATAAACCCTCAAACGTTGAGGGGGAGCAATAATATGTTCCATTCTGCTAGAATATATCATTTTGTCCCCGAACGGTTAATCAATTGATATCCAAAATATCAAGGGATTAACATTTTGGATAAGGGGAGAAAATGTGATTAACCTGGACTTAATGTATATTGACAGAAGTGATCAAATAAAATGGACTCAATGCACTCCACACCTAGCATGTACTACGATTACGATGCACATGTTAAGGGGGAGCTTTTAGTGATGATGAAAAACTCTCAAAGTGTAAATCTTTTGATATTTATATCAAACACTTTGATTGAAATTTTCAATGTTTTTGGAAGGATCGTGATGAAATACCCAAAAGACCGACCATGTTCTTAAATTTATGAAGTTATAAGGCGGTTAGGCTTAGGTATTCAGATCCCATGATCCAGCCAGAACCGGAGGGATCTACCCAGGGATATCCACTAGTTAGTGTAGAAGTCCTTAGGTATGATTAAAAAGGAGAAAAAGTGAGAATAGGGAATAATGCCGACTGAGATGGAGCTAACACTGGAACAAACCCAACAAGGTGTTAGTTATGAAGTCTCGGTAAGCATTGAAGGGGTTGAAGAATGAAAAAGAAATGTAAGGATAAAGGGTGAAAATAAAGAAGCCCTCCATACACTTAGGCAGAAACCGGGTCAATACATATGCTGTCAGAAACACTCAGGTGTTGTCTGACATTGAAGACAGTCATGGACCCAGTGACGCTATGCACAACAAACCCCACCCAGCTACTCAAATCCAAAAGACTTTGTTCAAAAAACTCACGGAGATACGACACATTTCTATTGACTCTCTCACTCCAGTTAGTTTGATATTGAAAAGTGGCAACACAGCTCCAGTCTCCGATCATTAAAATCAAAGTTGCACTAATTGAGCTCTAGACCAAAAGAATCATCCATAAATCTCATTATGACACTTGTCAAAATTAATACTTGCTAAGACACACACTGTGAAATTACAATATAGGATATTAAAGAGTCCTTCGCATTATCCTTGTGATTTGCCAGAACATCAGAGTGAATTCATTCACAATGAAGATGGAAAATCCTGCCTTGAGCCACCATCAACAATCTCATGTAGGTAACTTGTGCGATTCTTTATGAAGCAAACATGTGACAACTGTGAAGAGAAACTATGGTGCGATTCTAAAAGAATCAAACTTGTTCCTGGAAATGGAACCAACGTTTGTATAATGAATTTTGAAATGATAAACACTCTCGGTTGTCACAAAAACAATTTTGTAATGATAGCACGATTTTTGATTTTCCAAATCAATTTTCTATATCAATCGATGAAAGATAGAACTCACTGGTTCACTCCTTCTCGTGCTGTCTGCTTTGAGACGTTCCGATAATGAGAACATGCTGAGTACGATGAATCTAATACTTATGTGTTAGAAAGATTCAATACTACAGCTGGAAATCCTGTCAAGAATATTCTTCTTAAATTGAATCTATCTGATCACAGGTCGATCCTCACGGATCCGAAGGTTTCTCCAACCAAACCTGGGCGAATGACAAAGCTATATTCGTCCCCCTGTTTTATTGCTAACTGTATTATGCAGGTTATTTAAAATGGTGGTGGAGGTCCCAGATTACACTGGCTCCGAAGATCCCTAGCCTCATGCACATTAACCTGACCGACAAACATAAAGACATCATGAAAGCTCAAGTACATGTTTCAAGACTTCCGCTACTCTGATACCCACAAGCATCATTCTAGAAATTGTCGAAGTGTTAAAGTAAAGAATATCAAGAAAGATCAACATTAAAGCTTTTCAAGAGATGATATAGAGCATTTCGGTCCAAAGGTCGCAAGTCCCAACAAGATGGCAAAGTTTCAAGATGGCCCAACAAGGAAGATTGTTCTTGGTTGATGATGCTCAAGATGCTCAAGATCACAATGTCAAATACAAGTTCAAGGAACTCGCTCAATCCAAGAATTCAATGATCACACAACATATTACAAGAGTAAAGGTCAAGAATACAAGCTGAAGACTAAGGATAAAGGCATAGTATGCTAGGTTTAAAGTTTGTAATTGAAGTGACCCCCTTAGGGGGAGATTGTTGGAAACACGAAAAGTGTCGGTCACTTCCAAGTTGTAAAAGGTCCTTAGCTCGTAGTTTAGAATCATGAATTAGGATTAGTAAATCTAGTCCCTGCCCAAGGCCCATGTGTAGGCCCAAAATCAGACCATGGCCGGCCTCCATAGAACAATAATAAGTCCCTCTCCTAGTCTTGGAGAGGGTTGGTTGTTCCATTTTTCCATTTACTTCATTTATACAATTCATCCATTTTCCATCCAATCTCTCTCTAACATCACAACCCACATCTCACTCTTGTTCTTGGTTTGTTCTTAAGATTACAAGTATTCTTCAATATTCAACAACACGTTTGCTAAGCACATATCATCCCACACTGTTATAAACTTGCGATTTCCTTTTTTGCAAAGTTTATATACTTGTCAATTATTATCATGGAGCTAGCCTGCCCATTCGGGCGGGCTATGAAACTAGTTGAAATATATATTTCTAGTAAGGATTAGGATCCTCTCAAGTTCATTTTGAACATAAAAGATAAAATTGTGCTTATTGTGAGGGTACATTTGAATTAAAATAATCATTACAAAATATTTATATTATTTATTTGAATTAAAATAATCATTACAAAATAATCATTACAAAATATTGTTTTGGCCATCCCACAAAATATCACCAAGCTCCGCCATTGATAACACGGCTATAGCCCCTACATACCTAGTGGGGGTGACAATTTAGGTCAGGTTCGGGTTGGCGGGTTCGGGTTGACAGGTTAGCGGGTCAGAAAACCCCAACCCAAACCTAACCTATTTAAATATTCGGGTCAGCTATGTCAACCCTAACATGTTTATATATAACCCGAACCTGACCCATTTAACCCGTATATATACTTGGGTTGGCGGGTTAAATAGGTTACATGGATTGAATAGGTTAAACAGGTTTTTGGTTCACCCATTTAACCCATTTTATATACAAAAGTTGGCACATTACAGGGGTTAAACATGTTAAACGGGGTTGTGAGTCTACCCGTTTAACCCATTTAACACATATACCAATAAATAAATAATTTCTAATTTAAGAAAAAAAATCTTAACGAGTTATGGGTCGAACCCACTTAATTAAATTCCCATCACAGAACCTGACCCTTTTTAATAAAAACGGGTCATATGGTGTCCTACCCAAACCCGACCCGAAATATATTAGACTCAACCCGAACCTGTTAATTTTCCTGTCGGTTTCAGGTCGGGTTTCGTGTCGGGTCAGAAATTGCCACCCCTAATACCGAGCACTCTTATAGCTATAATCCTAAGAGAGCTAGATAAGGGGTGTCATTCGTTTATTATTGGCAAATTTTAGTACCAATGACGCCGTCATAAGGTATCGGCGAATGCGTCATTGGTACCAATGCCATCCCAACTCAACTACATATGCCATTCAATTATTATTATTATTATTTATTTATTATTTTTAATTATTTGTGAGTGTATAGGTATTTAGGTGAGGTATTTTGTGGGACGCAATAAGCGTTATTGATATTTTGGTTGGGAATGGGGTTTTTGTTATTGATGTGTTAGGTAGGGGTGAGCATCGGGTCGGAACCGACCCGAACAGAAAAAAACCGAACCGAAACCGAAACCGACAAAAGGAATTTTGCAAACCGAGAACCGAACCGAGTGAACCGTATATAAACCGAAACCGAACCGAATAAGGTCGGTTCGGCTCGGCTCGGTTTGGTTTACGTAGTTCGAACCGACTAAGTGTCGGGTTTGAGCCGAACCGAACCGACCCGACCAAACCGAAATACATATCCAAAACTGAAAACCGAACCGAATAAGCTCGGTTCGGCTCAGTTTGTCGGGTCGGTTCGGTTTTCGGGTCACTTTGCTCAGCCCTAGTTAGGTGACACTGAAGTGGCAGACGAATAACACGTTATTCGTCATTGCACAACTTCTAAGTATGGTAGCTTTATTTGGCATCCACACGTGAATGTTGGGCAGGGTTCACCTTTGTATACTAAACTCGAACTTATAGGCTATATCAATTATCGTTTTAAAGATATTATCTCCCTAAATCTTGTTTGGGGTGACATAGAATATGCCTTCGTTTTACAATGACACGGTTGTATCCTGCCCATTGGTATCGGGTTTAGTTTGAAGTTTTCATGTTGTTGATTTTGCTTAGGTCCAAATAAGAATGACTAAAAATAAAAGTTTTGAGCTTATGAGCTTTTCAAAGTTCAAAAAGCCCATAAACTAGCCAAATAAGCTTAAACAAACACCCCCCATAATGATATTTCCATATTGCAAAATAATGTCCATGCAACAAGTCTGTAGTGGGACGCCAAACTAGGTTTGCTGTTACGTTTGCATGGACAGAGTGATAAGAGATATTAACATGGGCCTGATGAGACCCTTTCCAAAGGATCCGCCTTTAGACAATGTTCAACCATGTCATGTGAACCCGAAAAAGCCGAAATTAGTATATATACTAAAGATGGTTACAAATACGACACATTTGCATGTCGTTTTACCTTGGGCTCAGTTTTAGGCTTTTAGCCCATGTAGCCTGTATAGATAGTATAGTACTCTACCGAGTGTGCCCTGCTTTCCAGCCTTCGATATATTGCCTCTTTATGTTCATATTTTTTTCTTTTTTCGTTCTCTTTTTGCTATTTCCAACTTACACTATAAAAAAATTAGTTAAGTTTTTTTCTTTTTCAAAAGAGTCTTCAAATTTCTACTATTTACTACTTTTTTATATAACAAACTTTATTTATTATATATCTAACAAATATTTACCGATTTCTCAAATGAAAAATATACCGGTATAAAGGCATCTGGATTACGAACAAAACGAGCCAAATATTTATATGTTTCAGACGTGCGTACCATTTTATAAAAAAATGTTGAAGTTTAATATATGTTTTTATAAAATACACCCTTAACCTACATAATAATTAAAAAAAAATACCCTAAAGTTTAAAAAAAGTAATGCAAAAATTTTATATTTACATTTATATTGTTGCATTGACGTCTTAACGTTTGTCAAGAATATTAACACGAATTAAGTACATCCCCATTTTTCAATGATCAATAAAGCGAATAAAAAAAACCTCGTCGCAACGCGCGGGCATCATTCTTTCTCGTTAAACTCAAAACCAAGACGTCGAAACAAGTGCCTCCCCATTTTTTGCTACACAATAACGATTGAGAATAAACGCCCGAAGGTTGGTTCCGAAGTTTCTAACGAGACTTAAGATCGATACCTAAGACCTGATTCAAAAAAGACCCCTTACTAATAAATGCTAAACGAGACGTAAAATCCAAACCAATAGTCGAGACATTTGGACTCATCAATTTCTTTTAACCGAGTGAATCTAAAGTGTCTACTAATTGAGCTTACTTTGACAAGGTGAGTTACAATCAAATGAGGATGATGAAAAATAATCACAATCGTACATTTTGAATGCATTTAAAAAATTATTTACATCTCCTTATCTTATTATATAAATGTGTGCCTAAAATCTCACTCGTCTCTTTTTAAAATTTCTTCAAATTGGACCCCTTCCGCTAATTAGGTAACATACTTGTTATTTTTGGCCTAGAAATTAACTAGCTGACCAACCCATGTAATTGTGTTTTGCATGTAATAGAGTGATAATTTTCGACACGACACGATAAATGACACGAACTTGATACAAAGTTAAATAAGTTTGAGTTAAGGATAAACAAGTTTGAGTAAAAAACAGCTCAACATGTCTAACACGTTTAATAAACGAGCGGTGTTTAAGTTGAGTAAATATTAAACAGGTCATCACATGAATCCGTTTAAATATATGTAAGCCTTTAAAATTAAATCTATAACTTGGACGTTAGATTTGGAATAAATGTATTTTGCTATGTGCGTAAAATGAGTGAACTATATGATTATAACTAGTATATCATTAAATTGTCATATACTTTATTGTGTATGGTTAGTATATCTTCTAAAATCCTGAATAGCAAGTTTTTTGCATTTTAAATATTAGTTTAAATCGACAACCACCAGCCTAATATACATATTTACCATATATACCAATTGACCTATTTACTTAAACGGATTAGAAACAAGTTACACGGTAATGCAAGTCTTAGTTAAGGTTGAGTTTCTTGAAACGATTAATAAATGGGCGTGTTTACGTAAAGGTCATAATAACCCACCAACCCGCAAACTCAAACAGGTCAACCCGAACACGATTGTCACCCCTAGCATATACAGACATAACAGAATATTAACTATCATAATAATAGTAATACCCTAGCATCGACTTGTTATAATGCTACATCCCTAGTGAAAAAACCTATGAGCCACAGGCCATCAATGTGTGTTCTAACCATAACATCAGCCGATAGTAAAGAAAGGTCTAACCGTCTAAACCAAGACTAAAGATAAGTGACAAAGTCGTAACCGATGCAAAACGAGTCACACTGAGAGATCACAACAAAGCAACAAAAGCATAAGACCCGGCCATTGCCCATTGGTTAAATAAACATAAAGATGACAAATAAACACAAACGCCACAACAATGAAGGCCATCAACGACACAGGCAAAAGCATTTGCTGCACGCTGTAGTTTCTGATGACTAATAAGTCAAGATTCACCATCAGATCACCAGGAACGCAAGCTAATAAAGAATTATATATTGGGGGGGGGGGGGGGGGGGGGGGGTTTTAGAATTTTTTGGGGGGGGGGGGGGGGGGGGGGGGGGGGGGGGGGGGGGGGGGGGGGGGGGGGTTTATTGGGGTTTTACAGATGATGCCACGCTTTATTCTCAATTTCAAAAACTTTACATAATGCTTAGCACAGAATAACCAGTCATGATAAAAACGAAACTAGCATTCACCTCACTATATCAAATCACCACATTACCACAAACGAAATGCTCCAACGAAGAGATACCAACTAAAAATATCTCTCTCCGCCCGTCCATATACGACATCACCATCACAATCACGTTAGAATTATTCAAAACACATATAATAAAATCCAAAACACACAAGTAATTCATCACCAGAATTCCAATCAACCAGACCATCCTCTTTGAGTCCCCCCTGATGGATGTCCATTCAACCTATCGAGCACTGCATTGAAATCAACCGTCTGTCCAGTCTCTTCTAGCCTCTGAATCACACTCATAACATGATCACCACGATATCCCATGCTTACCAATTTATCTATCAGCTCGTTGTAAGGATTATTACGCATAAACTGACCAGGAGGAGCAGGTCCAGGACCAGGACGTGACATCATCCCACTACCACCACTAGCTTGCTGTTGGGTCGGAGGATACCCGCCTTGTGGAAAGTGACCTGCTTGGCTAGGATGCTGAACCCTTCCCGACTCATTTTCATACATCATATACCCACTTGGTGGTCCACCGGCTGGCGCATATCCATCCCCTGGTGGTCCTCCAAAAGCAGGCTTCAGATGCTGTGATGGTGGTGGTGGGGGTTGTTGCTGTGGTGGTGGTTGAGGCTGAGGTGTTCGGACTGGTCCACCATAAGAGTATGCCATTGGTTGGCCTAGAGCAGGCGGGGGAATACAGAATATGGCATTTAGCATTGGCATACTATTTAGGAAGTGGTTCAGTTGGTTGACTCGGGAGGTACTGTATGTTAAACTTGAGGTGATGATGGTCTTGGACCCAGGTTTGCATCGATGGCTGGTGGTTGCACTTGCTGTGCCCACTGCTTGCAGATACTTTGGCAAACGAGTGAACATGAGGTGTGAGGTTGCCTGCTGCTGCTCGTGGCTGAGGTTGGCACTTGAGACTGCATAATTGAGGTAGGTGGCGGTTGCTAGCTGCTGCTGTTGAGTTGGTGGCGGCACTTGAGACGGGCTGATAACTGACCAGGTGGCAAATTAATAATCTTGTGGCTGACGTCATACGGCTGAACCATTTGCTGTTGTGGGTCTTGCAGGTTGTGGTTGTGCTACATGACGTGGGAAAGGGCACGAGCTAATTGCTGACCGAGTTGAATCGGCTGAATTATCATTCTTTGTGGCATCAGGTGTTGAAGACCCTCTCCATTTGTGCTGTGGTTTTGACTCGAATATGAATCTTTTTGGCAGAGTTGTGAATCTTTGCAAGGTTCCTTTTGGGTATCAGCGAGTTCCTGTTTGTCCCCTCAAATCTGCACCGCGCTGTGGAACCTGCAGCACTTATACACACAACTTCAATCAAAATCCCTTCCCACTTGTGGAATGTAAAAAGCCCGAGGTAATCGAAACTCATTATCTATAAATGATCAAAACTATGTTATCTTTATTTTTCTAAGTGTTAAATGCGTTAAGAGACTCAGAGCCAAAAGACTTAGCCAAAAAGGGAACTTAGCAAATGGCTCAAACAATCAAACAAGGTTGAGAATCACGACGCAAATAAAAACCACATACATTGGTTTCTTCAGGAAGTAGCTATATAGTTGTTACTAGTCATATTCTGTACATCATTAATTTGTTTTAAAGTAATGTTACAAGTCATAGAGGTGCTCATAGTTGTCCAAGGCCAATAAAACCCGCAAACCCAAACAATTTTCCTGGTTTTTTGGCAACCTGATACTTTGTCATGAGGCTGTTTCGAAAAATTACCAGGCCAAGACACCCTGTTTGGTTAGTATTTAGAGTGTCAAACCAATTATAGTACAAACTAGCCAAACCAAACTGCCTTGTTTTCGGATTCACCAGAGATCCATGACAAAGTTTGGTTTTGAAATTGAAAATATGTCCAGATATATTTTATAGTATCTTGAGCCTTACAGGTCATTATCTAAAATGTCTAACCCGATTATCAATAATAAATAATGTCTGTTGCAACTCACCTCTTGAAGATGCTTCTCGAGAAACTTGAGCTTCACCTCCGACTCTCCATGATCACGAGTCAAATCAGAACGCATCTCCCCAATTGATTTATCAAGATTGTAGCAATACAAATCCAACTGTGACAATCGAAACTAAGCCTACTGAGTGAAAACCATAAGGTTATCCTTTTTTGTTTTCTTCATTGATCTCTCCACAGCCAAGAGGATCACTTCTTGGCTACTAGAATCATCCGGTGGACTGTACGACGAATTGGGGAACACTGATGTTCTTGCCATTCGGTTCTTATGGAACTCCTGCTAGCAAATTTTCAGTTTTAGCCACTTATAATTCAATCGTATGATATTGGAAATAAAAAAACCATGTAAAAAGTATTTAACAATGTGCAACTTCCACCACAATCTACAACCTGAAGCAGATTTTAAAGGATTGATAAGAGTCTACCTTAAATAATTAGATAATCAGAAGCCAAATCTTTTATTCAAACATTTTGGGATCGTTTATTAGATCATTACTCATGGACTCGCAACTACTATAGTGACTATTAAACGCTTTATATTGCCTGCATAGGGAGACGGTTATTTTTGACGGATAAGCATCTGGTCTTCTGCATATAATCTCAAGTTGGGATCAACAAACAATTGTCAGTAATAAATTCAATAAGTCACATCACAATTAGTTACAAACCTTAAAACAAATGAGAATGTCATGTTTCGTTATTTAACGATTCAATCATCTATTAATAAATTAAATTCAATAAGTCACATCACAAGTATAAACTTCTACTTATACGCTAACCATAAACAGAAAAAAAAAAGCAACCTCAGACACCATCAAATTAGATAAGCCTAATTAGTTTCAAAAAACAATCCCAAACACCCCATAAAACCCATTAAACCACACCTTTACACAATCAAACCCAAATCCAAACACCACATATATCACAAAAACCAAACAATTAACATGATATAACACATACCAATTACTCAAAACAACTCAAATCACAAAACCCTTTAACAAATTGACACAAAAACACAGATCAAGAAACATAATCACAAACCCTAAAAAACCTTAAGAAAACCTTAAACAACCTTAAAATCAATCAAATCCAATAATTAATCCAATTAAACAAATGGGTATTAACCAAAAATCAATAAGGTTTCATACTATAAGCTGAATTAAAGCATACGCTGACTACAAATAAAGTGTTATATTTTCCTTGAATGTGCCGGGGTAATCTTCATAAGAGCAAAGGATATCATCAGATGCAAAATCAAACCCTTTTGAAGATCCAGAAGCCATATCCAAAATCAACAACAAGATTTAAGATTGAATTGAATAAATAAAGGTTGGGTTGGTTGGTTGATAGGAAGGTTCGTGTTTGTGTGGGGGTTAAGAAAGAAAGGCAATGTTTTTTATATGGGTTATTATTGATTTTGATGATTGATTTGGTGTGATGTGAGATTTTTAATTTGTATTGGTGTGTGAAAAGGAATAGATGATAGACTAGTCTCAATGGAAGCCAAAGAATATGTCGGGGGTAGGAGCTTGGATAAGTATTGGATTATTTTATTTCATTTATATGTCGTTTGTTTTGCCTTTATCCTAAAGGTAAATGAGTTTTTTTATTAACAGACTTGACTTTTTTTCAATAGTACCAGTAATAACTTCAACTATATTTTTTTTACACATTACACCAACGTACTTTCAAATTTTGTTTGATATCACCAATATCACAACTTGTTACTGACACGCTGACATAAACATTTCATGCTGTCAAAAACATTTTAGGGTAAAGGCTATTTATTACCAACCTACTTTCTCATGCGTACCGTAATGACCAATATTACCATAAAATGATTATATTACCTTTGTTTTCTCTATATCCATTAGAAATGGCTGCTACCCTAGCTAGAATGGACAGAGCAACAAATAATCTACATATATTTCATCAACGTGACTTTAATAAATGCACAAGTGCTACATCATATCATCAAATGCTTGCACAAAAATCATCCATATCTAAAAACAAAAATCCTAACCACCTTCACAAAATCAAACTAAACTCAGATTCACACTTAACAACAACAACCATCATCAAACCATCACCGATAACACTCAACAACCCAAATCCAAATCCCGATCAAACCTCCACTTCAATTCATAACAAAAACTCAACAACTTCGTATGGTACAAAAACTCAAGAACTCAACAACAAACAAAAAATAACCAAATCCTAACCCTTATCACAATAAGATCAACAGTCACCGGTACCCTTCCGGCGACTACATCTTCAACGACGGTTGTGGTGGAGGAACGACAGCTGTGGTGGAGGTAGTTAACAAACACAAAACAATCAAAACCTCACATATCCACTAAGGGCGGTTGTGGTGGAGGAACGACAACTGTGGTGGAGGTAGTTAACAAACACAAAAGAGTCAACAAACCCTCACATCACAAACCAAATCCTAAAATCACAAGAAACAATAACCCGTCATAAACAACCCACAAAATCATATCACACCATCATGGTCACAGATTCGTGAAACAAGCCTTAATGTGAATCCTAATCCAACTGCTAATACGATTAAATTAAAAATAACCTTAGCTAGTGTATGTGTTATTTTCACATATTTGACCAATGATCAAAGTGCAAGGTTAATGATGGTGGAGAATGGCAGTGACGGACGATGACAATGGTGGAGACGAGGGTGGGATGAGCTTTCTGTTTATAGGTTTTGAGAAAGTCGCAAGTTTGAGTGTAGGGATGAATGTGATATGAGATAGGTGGATGAAATTAAAGGATAAGCTATGGATAGCTTAAAACGCTGCTCCCTATAAAATAATGTTGGAAGTGATGAAATCCAAGGATAAGTTATACTTGTATGAATGGCTTTTTACTCATTTTACTTGTTAAATATTGCTGTAAATAATTTGATAAGTCAAACATTATTACCAAGGTGAAGTGTATTAGCACATTTGGAAAAAAAAATTAAGTTAACGACGTGGAAATCTAGCCGGTCATATGAGTAACATTATCACAAAACAAACAAGTTCGTTGGTGTAATGTGTACAAAAAAGTAAGTTGGTTATTACGGTACAAATGAGAAAGTAAGTTGGTAATAAATGGTCTTTACCCTTTTCTAAACGTTTGTGATAACCAAAATATTTTTCTTTTTAAAATTTTAAGGTGCAAGACATGAGATAGGTTCGTATTTTTTAAATATATCTAACAAATGAATCGTATAATCTTTTATATATTTATATAATACAAGAATTACATTATTTTGAAGCTTTCTGTAAGATTTGATTTTATAAAAAATAATGGACCAATCAGTTCGTTTGATTTTGACACGTATGTAAAATCGTACAGTTTGATTGGTTAGAAAAAAAGTCAACGTTGAATCAATTTTGGTCAAAATTGAAAAAATTAGTGAATAAATTTGATGGAGAAAAAAAAACCATAAAAATATAAGTGTCAAATTTATGAAAAACAAAAACTTAAAACAAAGGAGGTAATTAATAAAATTTTAGTACTTAGGGTGCGATTGTAGAGTAAATGGAAGAGGTTATAGGGTTTTCATAGTAATTAAAGATGTTTGTTTAGTGGGCCCAAGAATGAAATGAGTTATCATAGCCATAGATTCATTACCCACCAATTTGATGTCTATGAAATTCATTCTGTGGGCTCATCTCTTTTCCACTACAAAATTCAAATATCTATACATTTTTTTCATACCATATTTTGTCATCCAAACATAAACAATCGTAATCATACACTTTTTCATATCCATTGTCATTCTACCCCATACCAAATCCGATACCCATTGTGATTCCTAACAACAAACCAAACGGCCCCTTGGATTTTAAATAAATTATATAGAGTTAAATGAAACTTATAATTTTTCATATATTTTAATAACTTTCAAAAATAAACAAATACAGTACCTCTTAAACTTTATACCCTCTAAACTTTATATTTTAAAAATACAACATATATAAAATATATTTAAAGTTTATATAAGGATATTAAAAAAAACATATTAAACTCGCATATTATGTACAACATTATATTAAGGGTTTTTCTAACATGTGCCCCTGGGGCACATGTTAAGGTGGGGACATCAGGCTGTGTGTCACAGCCTGATTGCCACATTTATTTGTGAGGCCAGCTAATATTAAATAACAGATAACAGCTGGCCAATCAGGCAGTGACCACACAGCCTGTTCCCCTCCCCACCTAACATGTGCCCCTGGGGCACATGTTAAAAAACCCTTATATTTAAATAGTTAATTTGAACAACAACATCAACACTCATGTGAGTTAAACAAAGTTAAATCTTTCATCGAACAAAAATCTTTACAAAATATTAATGTATAATCAGTGTTTTAAAAACTGGATTTTAATAGAACCCGTACGAGCCACCGTTTCACGGTTCCACTGGGTTTCGGGCAAAATCCGGATGTCCCGGTCACCTTACCGGTTTACTGTTCAACCGACCGGGTCAACCCGTGTTTTAAAACACTTATAATAAAACACAAGGAAATTATTATTTTTATAGTAAACCACGTGTATAATTATTAGATGTACTGAATATTCACAATTACAAAAAACATAAACACAACGAAAAGATTCAAATGCCCTTATATTAAAAAAATTAACACATAAATCAAATTTGTTTTAAAATTTTAATTTAATATACGAGTATATGAAAATTTTCTCGCGTTTTGTAATTGTAATATTAGTACAATTAATAATTATGTACGTGGTTTTACATAAAAGAATTCATTATGTTTTGATATCAGTGTTTTAAAACCCGGGTTGACCCGGTCGGTTGAACCGTGAACCGGTCAAGTGACCGAAAGCCGGATTGTGCCCAAAAACCCAGTTGAACCTTGACCCGGTGGCTCGACCGGGTCAATTAAAAACCAGGTTTTTAAACACTGATTAATACGATTAATATTTTGTAAAGATATTGTTCGATGAAATATTTAACTTTGTTTAACTCACGATGAGATGTGATGTTGTTGGTCAAAATTACCTATTAATATAAGGGTTTTTCTAACATGTGCCCCAGGGGCACATGTTAAGGTGGGGACACAGGCTGTGTGTCACAGCCTGATTGGCCAGCAGTTATTGTTATTAATCATTATCAGGCCTCACAAATAACTGCTGGCCAATCAGGCTGTGACACACAGCCGATATGTCCCACCTTAACATGTGCCCCTGGGGCACATGTTAGAAAAACCCTTAATTTAATGTTGTTACATAAAATGTCCGAAGTTTAATATGTTTTTTTTTAAAGTATGCCTTAATAAACTTATAAATAAATTGTTATATATGTGAAATTTGAAAAATAAAAAGTTTAAGGAGTTATAAAGTTTTAAGAGGAACTTATATGTTTTATTTTTGAAAGTTATTAAAATATATGAAAAATTATAAGTATCAGGCCCTAGCTACAACAATATTACATAAACGAGGGGCCGTTTGGTTTGTTGTTAGGAATCACAATGGGTATCGGATTTGGTATGGGGTAGAATGACAATGGCTATGGAAAAGTGTATGATTACGATTGTTTATATTTGGATGACAAAATATGGTATGAAAAAGTGTATAGATATTTGAATTTTGTAGTAGAAAAAAGATGGACCCACGGAATGGAGTTCATAGACACCAAATTAGTGATATACCAATTTCATTCATAGGCCCACTAAACAAACATCTTTAATCACTATGAAACCCATAACCCCATTCTCATATACCCATACCAAACGCACCCTAGAATTAAGACTCTCATTTATTCTACGTGTATCATTGTAGATATAAAAACTAGAAGTATGCATGTTGTGACGTGAAAATTGCCTATGTGGCTAAAAACCAGAAGTATGCATGTTGTTCAATCTTGTCATTGATTTTGATTTTGATTTTTGTTTGATACTCGTTAAGTTTAACCAAGTCGGTGTCTGCATGACATGTAGCATATGCTACATCACTTTTCAAACAAGTTATAAATCTAACGAGTGAAATTCAAAATAACATTATAAAAGTTCGATAAAGAAATTAACAAATACTATAAAGTATTTATAGTGACTAGTTTTGTAGGGAAACATGTACACTTTATTAATATAAATCGAATTAAAATTCAATAAATAAATTAACAGAAAATTAAATAACAGACAGAAAGGGGTAGAAGCAGAAGACAGACACTATATAACGATAAGTAAATAAAAGCTGTAAAAGGTCGTGAAACGAGGCTCGTGTTTAACACGATTCCCTTAAAACAGATTCGCCGTCTGTTTCCCAGGGTACAACGTCCAAAGCTGTTGTACAACCGGACCTGACAAACTTGCCTGAAAAATCACGGAAGCAGTCGTACGTTTCTGATCGAAAGGATTGCTGAAACTTGGTTGCTATGGAGCTGTGTTTTTCGGTTGTAGTAAATGAATGAGAATTATGGTTATATTTATACTGAAAAACTTGTCTTGTTTTCCAAGATTAAATATATACCATAATTAGACAAATATGTTAAAACTGATACAGATTTTTCATATCTTTTATAACACAAAATTATTATGTAAATATTATGTAAGACTTGTTTAATAAGTCTATATTTATTCTTAAAATAGATTTATAGAAAATTCTGAAAAAAGAAACCCATCCTCACTTTCCATCTTGGGCGATGTAGGAGGATAAATTTCTCAGATTTTGTGTTTCAAGTGTGACACTTTGAGACACGATATCTCATTCATATTATCTCTATTGTGGACATACTTTAGCTCGTTGCGAAACTCTCTTCAAGGAGAACGCAAAACTACAAGCTAATATAAATATATATAACATATATTAAATAATGTCCAAACTTTGCAAAAAGTCATTTTGCAATACTATTTTTCCAACAATCCTCCACATGAATGAAAATCGGTCGAAAACACACGAAAGTTTCGGCGAAATTTCTGCGGTTGAGTCATGCATAGGATAGGTAGGTGTGACCCTTTGAACATTCCCTTGTGAGATGCACTTAGCCTCCTAGATCTGAGTAGACGCGATGTCCTTCAACTCAGCCTCAGTTTACGTAGACGACAATACACACTCACACACGACTCTCCCTGACCTTGTCAAGTCCTTATAGTCGTGCCCTGTTATGGTCATGAGCACTAGCCTGGTTCTGCAAGAGCTCTTAGAAATTGCGCCCCCATAATTCCCTTCGAAGCAACCCCATTTCTCTCTCACATAGGTGATTTCATCATGAATCATTAAAAACATATGTTTTGTGATTGTATCTTGAATCACTATGCTTTGTGATTTCATCCTGAATCATTAAAGCCATATGTTTAACCTCTTAACAAGTCACATTTGTTATAGGAATGGACTAGGATGTTACAATTTTAAGTAACACCCGATATTGACGTGACTTCCCTCACATTTTTATGATTAGGTTGTCCTATTGAACCCAGATCTTGGGATCTCCAGTCAACTGAGTTATGTTTTCCTTCATAGAAACTCATTCCTTTAAGGGCTTTAGTCACATTCCTTTATACGACTCTCTAACTAACTCTCTGCTTAAGCCTTTTGTAAGCGGATCCGCGATGTTATCCATTGACTTTACGTAGTCAATCGTGATAACTCTATTTGAGAGTAATTGTCGCACCAATCACCGTCTATGATGAATATGTCTCGACTTACCGTTTTACATTGTGATATGAGCTCTGTTTACAGTGTAAAATTGTATAATATTTGAATTGAGAAAAGTTCGAAAGTATTAAATTAGTATAGTTAATTTTCTCAAATTAAAATACATTATGTAAGTTGAGGGTTTAAAATTTCACGAGTTTTTAAAATAGTGACAAGACATGTAACAACTTCACAAATAGTTGCATTCTCGGTACATATTCCAATTAGCCAAAAAAGGCGCTCAAAGTGGTCACGAGGATAAATTAGTTAAACCGTATACATATAACTAAAAACAACAGTGTGTGTGGATATTTCGGTTAGACCGTGTTTATCTCAGTCGAAACAGGTACAGTTTTTTAACAGGTACAGTTTTCGAACTCTACATTTATTAACTTCTAAGACGATAACACGTACAGTTTTCAAACCAATTGGGATATTACAGTATAGTGAGTTTGTTGTATTTTGAACAGTAACATATTATATATTACTCGTATTGTTACCCTTCTTGTCGAAACCAGCAACAAATATAAGAATTAGTAGGAATGGTAAAGTAAAAGTTGGTCATTAATTCAACAAATCCAAAGTTGGCATAGGCAAAATGTGCAAACATAGCATCATACTTAAACTAATATGCCAGAGAGAGTTTAGTAATCGTAATTATATGTTGCTTCAATTTACTCATCAGACCTATAGCTAAACTATAGGTTCCTAATGCTTAGATTGCAATAACCGGCCTTTTGCAGATAAATAAAATTAGGATACGAGTGATACTTTTTGGTACTTTGGTCCATTTTAACAAGCGGGTAAAATTAAAGACAACTTCAATCATGTTGCAGTTACATAAATGATAGTATTCAATGTATCAACAAACCATTTTTATTTTACCAAATATTTTGCATTTGGTTGACTAGTTCGTGCTGACGTTTTATACGAAATAAAGATTTCACGAGGTAAACCGACCAGCTAGCTAGGCATACACGAAAGTATATGGCTCATGGGGTTTTTGCACTCTCTAGTCATTGTACTTTTCTAAAATATCTACTTGAGTCACTCTACTAATTTCATGTGTATTTACATCACTAAACTAGTTAAATGTGCTAATTAAGTCATTGGCTTTGAATATTCAGTAAAGTTTTGATGAGGTGCAAGTTACTTGATGACAGTTATTAAATGATACTAGTCACTGTTCAACAAACCATTTTATTTTACCAAATATTTTGCATTTGGTTGCTAAGTTCGTGCTCGTTTTATACGAAATAAAATTTCACGAGTAAATGACAGTAGCCTAGGGATACAAGAAAGTTATATCTCTCCAGATAATCTTAACCAGTATGATTTACTACACGTACTAATGGTATTTTAACTCTATTCTTTTTGTTATTTATTATTATGTTCACATCATTTGTAACCAAAAACTGCTAGCCAGCACGAGAGTTTGCTTAAGTAGAAACTAAATATATACTGTTAAATTAGGTATTTACGGTGTACATTAATTGGTGTGTTAAAACCTATTCTTAATTCAAAAAAATAGTTAAACAAAGTAGTATATTCAAAAACACTAGCGCCTAGCATAAAAGTTAAAATAATGGTTTGTTAGTTTGCATGAAGGGCTAATTTTGGAATTGAGTTTTTCCGTATAAATGTGCTCAGGTCTCATAACAGTGAGCAACCAGATCTCTCAGCTACCTTTTTCTTCTTTTCCTCTTAAGAGAGTGTTCTTCAATGGTAAACTCCTGAATTCTCACTGACTGGCATGGAAACCCATGGAAACTTTAAGGTATATGCAGCCATCCATTGCACATCTAGCTTCTTCTTGATGTATATGTATATATATGTATATTGTCTCGCAACACCAAAATAGGTGCAGTGTCCGCATTACTATTTTATAAGTTTGTCCCAAAATAAGTGCACAATTGCAAATTATAATCAATCAAAACATTCACAAAATAAAATGAAGATATTTGATTGATTAAACATTAGAATTTTTTTTTTACTAAAACTGTATCGCACTGGACATTTATTTTGAAACGAATAACGTATATTTATATGTGGATGAATATACTTGTTATATACTAGGAGGGAGTACGTATAATTTGTTTCGTGAAAAAGAATTTACGACAAATGTTACCAAGTTGCTAATTATGTTGCAAGTGATGCACCATGTGAAATTATTTCTAGCTCTATCAACGAAGTGTTGATTACTATAGTCAGTTATTTACATATTTCAAATATGTCTATTTGTGCCTACTAAATTCGATTTACCATAAACTTTTTGTTTAAAAGATATACTTAAACCTATATACATGAAAGATATATAGGTGGATGATGATAAACAGACTTATGCATCTGTTTTAAGGACATTCTTTTTTGTAACATGGAATATGATTCTTATTTATTATTTATTACTCAGTATTTTTTAGAGTTCCCTCTTAGATGGTTTGTCCGATTCATTGTAATTTCAAGTATATCTTTGTTACGATCACCAATGTTAAACGAAGATTTTTTTTACTCATGTTCCACTGCAGGGCACGAGATCTTACGTGAATTTTATTTACTTTATTTTAAGATCTCATTTATGCCGATTTAGTTTTTACTTATACAATGTTTTATAAGTATATAAATAAATTCTAAGTATAAATCTAATAATCTTAAGTTGTTTCACAAATCTTAAAAAGTTACCTTTAAATAAGAAAGCAAAAAAGTTGCTAAATTGGTAAGTATTCATGTAAAACTTTAAATAGCGAAAGGAGAATATGATTAAATTTTGAACCAAAATGAGAGGTATTTACGTAAATTTAGAAGAACGAAAATAGATTATGATTAAAATTGGAACTTAGGGACGGTTTTCGTAATCTATATCTATATCTATATTACTATATAAAACATTTATAATGTGGGACTCATTAAAAATTAAGATAAGGAGGTGCAATCTTGACCATCCATCCCATTTTAAAAAAACACATCATAAAGTGACATGTGTCACCTTTTGATTAAAAATTCACCTCTATTTTTAAATTGAAATATCTTTTTATCAATTTAATTTTATTATGATCTAATTTCACCATATTTTTTAAAATTTTATGCTCTTTCATTCAACATCCATTTTGATATATTTTTATAACTTTTTGTTTTTTACATTTTTAGCGAGTTTATTTTATGTTGATTTGTATTTTTTACAACTTTAACCTTAATTAAATATGAACTTGATACGTTAAAACTATATATTTTCGGAGAGAGTGTTGTCTTTTTACATGCGAGAATGATGATGTTAATATGGTATTGCGGGAAAGCTACGGGAAACTCAAACGAACACATACAACGAACACATACATTCAAAGTGTTGTGAAATGAAATTACTAAGCGGGTAGAAAATTGCGTAAAGAGTTGAGTTAGTAAAATTTTTATTGCCGCCGCTATGCGCGGGTAACCAACTAGTTAAAGTAACGTCGAGATTATTTATGTAACATTTCACTCAAGAATGTTATTCATTAAGTAAAGTAATTTACTTTTAGGGACTATTTATGTAATATTCTGTTACGCAGACGGTCTTTAAATTTAACTAGGGACTATTTCCGTAATCACAGCTTTCACCTTGAAGATTTTTTTCAAATATCTTGTTACTGTTTGTATGCTTAATGGTGGACCTCATGGACCATTTTTGCCTTTTTACCAATAAAAATTAATTTTCATTGACATTGTTTTTCTGTAAAAGTTGTTTATATTCAGAATTAAAATTAAAATATACTTATATTCGTTAAAGGAAGAGATCTAGTGAGTAAGAAAAAATAAAACGAGAAGAATGATAAGGATTTTTAGCCACACATTTTAAATAAGAAGGTAAAATTTAAAATATACTTAACTTTTAGGGACTATTTATGTAACATTCTGTTACGCAAACAATCTTTAAATTTAATTAGGGACTATTTCCGTAGTCACAGTTTTCACCTTGAAGATTTTTTTCAAATATCTTGTTACTGTTTGTGTGCTTACTGGTGGACCGCATGGACTATTTTTGCCTTTTTACCAACAAAAATTAATGTTCATTGAACATTGTTTTTCTGTAAAAGTTGTTCATATTCAAAATTAAAATTAAAATATACTTAATTTCGTTAAAGGAAGAGATCTAGTGAGTAAGAAAAAATAAAACGAGAAGAATGATAAGTATTTTTAGCCACACATTTAAAATAAGAAGATAAAATTTAAAACATACTTAACTTTTAGGGACTATTTATGTAATATTCTGTTACAAAGACAGTCTTTAAATTTAACTAGGGACTATTTCCGTAATCATAGTTTTCACCTTAAAGATTTTTTTCAAATATCTTGTTACTGTTTGTGTGCTTACTGGTGGACCGCATGGACCATTTTTGCCTTTTTACCAACAAAATTTAATGTTCATTGAACATTGTTTTTCTGTAAAATTTGTTCATATTCAAAATTAAAATTAAAATATACTTATATTCGCTAAAGGAAGAGATCTAGTGAGTAAGAAAAATAAAACGAGAAGAATGATAAGTAATTTTAGCCACACATTTTAAATAAGAAGGTAAAATTTAAAATATACTTAACTTTGAGGGACTATTTATGTAATATTCTGTTACGCAGACAGTCTTTAAATTTAACTAGGGACTATTTCGTAATCACAGTTTTCACCTTGAAGATTTTTTTCAAATATCTTGTTACTATTTGTGTGCTTACTGGTGGACCGCATGGACCATTTTTGCTTTTTTACCAGGGTTCTAAATAGCGCGCTATAGTGGCGTCATAGCGTCACCATAGCGCGAAGCGTGGCCTTCACGTTGCGAAACAGGCTAAGGCGTCGTCTCTAGGCGTGGCGTGCAATATAGCGTCATATAGCGTGATAAAACGCGCTATAGCGCATAGCGTGACGAGTTTTTTTGAAGTATTTAAAGGATTTTCTAAAATTTGAGATTTATGCTTGGATTTACTAATATTTTGGATTGATGCTTGAATTTAATAATATTTACTACTCATATTATTCTAAACTATGATATAATCTGTAAATCTATAAATATTTTTTGCCGCCTTAAGTCACGCCTTAAAAACGCCATGTCGCTACGCCTCACGCTAAAGCTTGAGGCTTGGCTATGCCGCTACGCCACGCTTCACGCTATTTATAACCTTGCTTTTTACCAACAAAAATTAATGTTCATTGAACATTGTTTTTCTGTAAAAGTTGTTTATATTCGCTAAAGGAAGAGATCTAGTGAGTAAGAAAAAACAAAAAAAAACAAGAAGAGAGATAAGTATTTTTAGCCACTCATTTTAAATAAAAAGATAAAATTTAAAAGGAAATGTATCTATTTTTATAAGTGCATCTGAACTCATTTGAACTCATTGAGCCTAACTCTATTGGCTAAAAGAAAATGTTTTACCCGATTTTAGAGCTACTAATTTCTATTTATAAATAATATTTGCAGTACTGCATAATATAGATAAATATTACTGTAAGTAGTAAAAAACGTTTCATATCACTTCATTTTTTATTTTTATGGCAAAAATATCTCGTAAATTAAATACGTTGACAGTTCTTAGAGAATCGTATTCCCATTTATTCAATAAGTATGTCAAAATCGAATCCTTGCATTTATTTTGGAACAAGAGGCAGGTTAAATTTGTCACTGTTTTGAGTATGTCAAAATATAACATGTCCTGGGACATTTAAATCGTTGCTCTTGTCGATTGAGACATGTCGATCTACTACACATGGGTACCCATGGACCAACGTCGTCTACTCATACCGCATCATGTTTTTATCGGATTCTAATATCACGATCATTAAGGCGGTGTTTAATTAGCATTGCTTCTTACCAGATTATGTGTTTTGAACAATTAAAATAAAATAATCAGTTGTTATAAAACGTGATATCGTGATATAATCCTTATGAGTTATGCATATCTAATCTGAACTATGTGAATGTGTAGTATTCTTGGACTAACTACTTATGTTATTATGTGGGGTGTCATGTAGTATGTGTTATTGGCACCATGGGTGGTGAAGAGTACTTATGACTTCATAGTTGCGGATGCGAATGAGCGAGATTATGGTTTAATGTTAGTTTTTCCATTTCTCTTGGTTCGGATGCTCAACAATCAACTTTGGATTTCATTATCTCGCTACATGACGGCCAAAGGCAAAAATCGGATTCTTGACAAAACCATTGAGTTCGACCAAGTTGATCGTGAGAGAGACTGGTCAGTTTCAATTTCTTTCACTCAGTTCATATGTATAGCCTATTCTACTCCAAAATGCGTAAGGAACTTGCAGGTCATAAAAGTTATAGCTTTTTTCTCTTCATCATCCTGAGAACTAACGAATACATTATACATTAAGATATTTTGCATACAAGGTGCGGATACAGCTTTATAATGGATTGATTGACTGACAAATATTACGATATGGTTCTTTTAATGTAGTTTTTTGATGCATTTCTAAAAATTGTATATCGATCATCTTAATTTGTTACTAACATTTGAGAATAACTTGAGAGTTAACTAAATGTAATCTATTTCTCAGGGATGATCAGATAATTTTCAATGGAATATTGTACTATGTGGGAAGTTATGCATTAGAAGGTGCTAAAAGACTTCCTTTTTGGAGGTTAGACGGGGTGATCATTGTATCTTTGTTACATGTTGGAGTCGTCGAATTTCTTTATTATTGGCTTCATAGAGCTCTCCATCACCACTTCCTCTACAACCGCTATCATTCTCACCATCATTCCTCCATTGTCACTGAGCCGATCACATGTAAATTTCTACCTATCATCCCGATCTTCCTACAAATAGGCCATTTTCTTTGTTTTACATGTCATTTCATAAAAGTTATCGCTTAAAATGAGTATATAGTACAATTGCTAATACAACTTAGTTTCGTTGATGCAGCTGTGATTCATCCATTTGGTGAGCATATAGCCTACTTCACTCTCTTTGCAATACCATTGCTGACAATAGTCTTCACCAAAACTGGGTCTATAGTTGCATTCGCTGGCTATGTGACCTACATTGATGTGATGAACAACATGGGCCATTGCAATTTTGAGCTAATCCCAAAAATAGCCTTCAAAATCTTCCCTCCCCTTAAGTACCTTATGTACACTCCTTCGTAAGTACATTTATTACTATCCTTAGCACGTTTTAACATTATGCTTATCAAATACTGCTGAAAATTTATGCTCAAGCATGCAGTTACCAAATATTGTTCGGTATAAAACTTTTCTCCCTCTGAGAATAAGTATTCCTTAATAAGTTAAATTTTGAATCTTTAGGTATCATTCGTTGCACCATACTCAGTTCAGAACCAATTA
>BQNB010095772.1:14627-25782 GCA_026074375.1 Tanacetum coccineum
ATACACCCTCTCCTTGTCTTGGAGAGGGTTGGTTGTTCCATTTGTTTTCACACATTCCATAATACATTCATCCATTCCATCTAAGTTTCTCTCTAACAATCCAACCCACATCTCACTTATTGTTCTTGGTTGATTCATTAGATTACTAGTATTCTACACATATATCAACAACATTTAAAGATTCGATTATAAACTAGGTCGAACCTAGAGATTGAAACCATTTAAATGTGTTTTGAATTGATTCCTTTTAGCAACATAATCTATGACAGATATAGAATACGATTTAATGTTTACCTTAGCGAATAAAACACAAGAAATCGAGTAAAGGGTGGTGGCGATTCGTTGTGGCGGTTTGCGAGAGTGTGAGTGTGTGTTTTTATGTTTGACCGAAATTGTGAGTTTGACCAAAATGTCAAACCGCCACCCTTTTATAACAAGGGTTTTAGAAATGGCAGAATTGGTCCCTGGGATTTCTACTTCCTTCTATTTTTGGCTTAAAGGTTTTCTAAGGTTAAATAAGTTTGAAAGATGACAAGTTTAGTCCTTATAGTTAATAAGATCTAGGAAATAAGTAGCAAATTGCACATAAGTCCCTATACTTTCTAACTAATGACTGTTTTGGCCCTTTGAGTTAAAATTAATTAACTCCCCCTTAAATTATAACCCCGTATAATTACAAAACCTTTTCCATTAATTGTGTGATGTGTTTAGAAGCCCGTTTGATGCAATAAACTTGAAATCACTCTCCCCCTCAAACAATGACCCATTTTCTATTGAAAGAGCTGTAGTCGTTGTTTGAGTTGAAAAGTTTATTTTGAAAGCTAGAATTGATTAATTTGCAACAACACTTGTCCACCGTAACTAACACAAATAATTTTTGAAGAATCAATTAAGAAGAAAATTACTTTGTCATAAAAAAGGAAGACTTCTCTTCTAGTTAAGAAAGAACGCACTAAAACGTACATTAATCCTTGGATGCACGGATATTAATTAATCCGTGGTCGGAAAAAATTAATCACCCGTTGTTAGGAATAACTGTCTTTTTGGCGACATGCTTTCCTCAAATTGAAAAGCAGGTTGCAGTCCGAAATAACTGCAAGCCATGAAGACACGTTTTAAAACAATTTGAACTTCTGCTCGAACTTCATTTAAAGACCCGTGTCATTATTGAATGACATTTCTAGGTCCGTAAATGTTATCGATTTAAAGAAGACATGTCTTGAAAAATATTTTTGGTATTTTCTATTTTTTTGATTTTTATGGTTTTGATAGGTTTTATATTTTTGTATTTTGTTTTTGTGTTTAATTATATACAAATATACATAGGATATACGAAGACCATCCTTTACTCCTCTTCTCCTTCCTAAAGACGTTTAAGGGTTTCCGGAGTCATACTCTTCATACCAAGTCGGAGGAGTAGAAATTCAAATCGCTCTCTTGGTAATGCCTTGGTGAATATGTCCACAAGCTGATAATTCATCATCACAAAGTATAATTCAACCACGCCCTTTTCAACCTGCTCTCGAATGAAATGGTGTCATATGTCAATGTGCTTGAACCGAGAGTGCTGGACATTGTTGTAGTAGAGAGCAATGGCACTATAGTTGTCATAAAAAACCGTAGTCTGTAAGCTGTGACCTCATCCAAAGTATCTGAGCACATCATCCAGAAATGGCAATGTATTCATCCTCTGTGGTTGAGATCGCAATGCTCTTCTATTTCTTTGATGACCAGCTGACTAATTTATCTCCAAGGAACTGAGCACTTCCTGACGCACTTCTTTGTGTATCCTGACAACCTGCATGATCCGCATCTGTTTTCCGAGTGAATAGTATCGGATCAACTGCACCCTTAGAAAACTTTTTGTCCAGAAGAAACCTTGACAAAGTGTCATACCACGCCCGCGGAGCATGCTTTAAACCATACAGATCCTTCTTCAGACGATAAACATGTGTCGGATGATATGGATCAACGAAACACTCTGGTTGACTAACGTAGACTTATTCTTTCAATTTGCCATTCATGAATGCTGTCTTGACATCCATCTGATAGATGGTCATGTTCTTACTGGCGACATTGGCGATGAAGATTCTTATAGCCTCAATGCGTGCAACCGGTGCAAATGATTCTTCGAAATCAATACCCTCCTTTTGTCGATATACCTTGGCCACCAACTGAGCCTTGTTCTTCAGAACATCACTGTACTCATCAAGCTTAACATTGTAAATTCACTTGAGAGCTATAATCATGACACAATCTAGTCGAGGTATGATTCAAATCCTTTAGTACATATATAAATACAATATATATAATAAAGATATATATAATATAAATATATAATAATAAGGATAAAAATCAATAATAATAGAGATAAGTAAGTATTCTGCAAGGCTTTTAAAAGGAATTTTTACTTTTACCCAAAGCAAAAACCCTTAAAACCATCCCGGGTCGTGTCCCGACGAGGCGTGAATTTAAAAATCGAGAATCGGTTTAGAATTTATGCTTGAATAATCAAGAGTTGGATTTGGTTATCTAAATCTACGGGAAAAAGCAATTAAAAGACAATCTAAACTAAAAACGAAAGCAATTACGAAATTAAAAATGAACGCGGGAATGTAAAAACGCGACTTAAAACCCTAAAATATCAAAATTTAATCCTAAAGTTATTTTTTAACTTTTAATAAACCCTAAATGACTAAAATGCAAAAACTAAGAAAACTAAACCAAAAACGAAAGCGATCTAAACTTAAAATCACGAAAAACAAGAACAAAAACCACGGAAAACATGAAACTAGGATTCAATCCCGCTCTTTTAAAAAACCAATCATTGTAAAAATTTCTTACCCCTACAATGTAGATCTAAAAATTTCCTAAGTCCTAAATAATAAATCGAAACAATTTTGAAAAAAAAAGAAATTTTATTTTATATGAGACTTTTTTATGAATTTTTTATGAATTAAAAACCAATTTGAAAAGAAAAATTAAAATAAAAATATCAAAAATAAACTGAAAAATCTAAAAAATGAAGAAAAGTACATTTAGACAATGCTGATTCAGAAAAATAAAGTTTGAAACACTGCTAAAAAACAAGCCAGAATATAAGCAAATCATGGCTTATAAGCTTAAAAAGGGAAAATGACTAAATAAATAAAATGGTGCCAAGAATACCATAATTTTTAATTTGATGGTTTCCTTACTGGCACCGATGGTTAGTGAGAGTTTAGTTAAATATTAAATGTGTGTGAAGGGGGAGTCCCAGGGTCCGAATCCATGGCCTCCCTTTTTGAATTTTTTTTGCAAATATAAACAGACACAAATCAATAACTTTGAAAAAATATGACATTTTTGAGAAAACTAAAAAATAAGCTAAGAATAAGCCTAAAAAGGAAAACTGGCTGTTTTAACTATGATAAAAGAAAATTAAAAAAAAAGAATTATATTTTTTTGATTTTTATTTAATTTTTTATGATTTAAAAACAGTTTTAAAAAGAAAGATTAATTAAAAATACTAAATGAAATGGGAAAAATATGAAAAAATTATGGAAAGTGCTTAAGACAATGGGCTATCTATGAAAAATAAAAGGGGTTACCCAGATTATCTAAATAAGCTGGAAATAAGCCGAAAATGGCTTATAGCTTAAATGGGCCAAAAAGGGTACAAAAATAAAATAGGAGGAGTAATGACCAGATGGTCCTACTGGTACCGATGGTTAGTGTGTGTTGTGTTTGGGACGTGTGGGTGTGAAAGGGGAGGTCATCGGTTCGACCCTCATGCCTCTTTTTTTTAAAAACATTTTTTTTTCTTTAAAAAGCTTACAAAATAAGCTGAAAATAACAAACTTTTAAAAAGCAATATTTTTCAAAACTTGAAAATAAGCTAGATATAAGCAAATTAAGCTATCAGACTTGACTTTTTAAAACTAAGGCTAAAATGCTAAACAATTAAGCATTTTAAGGCTAAATAAGCTAAGGGTAAACAAAAATAAGCAAAAACAGATATGAACCTATCCCTAATAAGCAAATGTAGACAAAATTAAGCCAAGAATAAGCTTATAAGCCTACCAGTACTAAGTACTCTATAGGCAGACTTATCTAAAGGCTTAAGACAGTTTTTAAGCATTCTTGAATGCAAAATAAGCTAACTAAACAACATACTAAGCCATGAAACTTATAACAATCAAAGATCACATGCTACACTACCAAATTAGACCATAAAAACAAGTTTTAACCAAGATTAAAGGCAAGAATTAGTAGATTACAACCCACTGTCACAAAAGCCTTATGGCTTTTAAGCCAAATTATGCTTTTTGCAGCCCTCAAAAGAGCTTATCAAATAAGCTTAAAACACAAAACTAGCCTCAAACAGATTTAGATAAGCTAGGAATGAGCTTATGCTCAAAATTTCAAACTTAACAACAAACTCTAACTATCCTAAAAATTGAATTGAAAATTGATGAAAAATTGACCCATACTTAGAAAAAGTGACTGTTTTGACCCATAATACTTAAAACTTATGAAACAGACCTAAGACTTCTAAAACCAGATCATACACTCAAAAGTGAGTGTGTTTTGAACATAAAAACACACATCTTAAACCTTAAAACTTGAAATCAAAGATTTGCATACCTAAAACTAAAAACCTTCACAGTGACAAACTTTTGTGAACAAAAACTTGGATTTTAACTCAAACTTGATTGTAACTTGCCTAAACATGATGTAAGACTAACATGAGGTGATTCTAAATTAGTTTTAAGACACTTCATTGACCAAAACAAATTTTATCATAAATTAAAACCTATATCCAAACACCCCTTTAAAAGCATGAAACATGATTTTAGGCTAAAACATATTAAGACATTTATGAAGCAAGATCAAATAAGCAGATTAAAGACATGATAAGCATTTAACAAGCAGAATAAGCATAAAATAAACCTTAAATAAGCACTTGACAGAAATAAGCTCCAAATGCGAAAATGTAAACTCACAAGGATCCATAGCTTTTTGTTAAGAAAATAAGCACTCAAAATGACTTATTCACCATTCTTATAGCTTCCCAAGAAGCACAAAATCATGGCCATCCGTTATACACCATGCTCCAAAATGCTTGAACACATATAAGTGATTTTTGGTTTTAGGTGAATAAAAGACTTGAACTCTTTTAAACTTTGAGTAAGTTTTAAGTCAAAAACAGCTTATGATAAGCAAACAAGAGATCTTATACGACTTTGAAACTTTGACACAACAATGGCCAACAAACTCGTAAGATCAGAATTTTAGAACAAACTGAAACTTTCATTAACTTGAACAAAATTACAGTGCTTAAAATTAAATGAAAGAATTTTAAAAACTTAACATAAATTTAAAACATAAAACTACACTCCCCCCCCCCCAGTTACAATAAAAACCTAATTTATTTATAAAGGACTAAGAGCACATGGTGTGCTACTTGTGCTTGTTGTGTGAGAGCTTCAAAGCTTCCAATCCTGGCCCTTAAAATTTCTTGGGCTCCAAACAATTGCATCACAGCCCTTCAATTTGGTCTTTATTAATCCACAAATAAGGAATCAATGGATTGCCAACATAGCTTTGGGGATAAGTGAAGTGGGGTGAGGTTGGAGAGTGACGTTTTCGAGTGGGGTGAGGGTTTTGTTTGTTTGTTGCAGGGTGCTACAGTATCACGTAGGTTGGGGGAGATGTACAGTGCAATGGCGAGAAATTTAGTTTTTGGGTTAACAGGGTATAGGTTTGGGGAATTGGCAAAATTGGTCCCTTAAAGTGTATAATATTGTTGCAACCACAGTCCTTGTGGTGTGCATCTTTGTTCCTTAAAGTTGGGTGGATATTGCATCGTTAGTCCTTTTGGACTAACAATGTTAGTCCTTAAGGACTAACGGTGTAAGGTGTAAAAGGTGTATTGGGTTAAACGGTTGTTAATGGGGGATTAGGCCAATGATTTAACTGTTTGGGCCATTTTGACTTAAAAAGGGACTTGGCCCTTTTAAGCTTTTAAAGGCTTATAAGTCTTCACATAATACCTTAATGGGCTGACCCGGTCCATTAGATGGGTACGGGTGGGCCCATTAAGTATTTCTTCGTTTTCGGCTTCGGCTTTCTCGGGGTTGACTTTGACTTTTGTTGACTTTTGGCTTTTTTTCACGCTCTTCACATTCCGTGCTCGGTTTTGTCCGTTTTGGCTTCATTTTTTGTCCTTTTGTCGGATATCCGTTTCCTGCACAATATAAGTGAAAACATACAAATACAATGTATTTTTGGTACGTTTTTTGTCATTTAAGTCCGTTTTTAATGGAAAATGGTATGTGTAATTAAGCACATACCAAAATCCCCCATACTAAACTATTGTCGTGTCCTCACGCAATGCTATAAGTAAGCACTTAGAAAACCAAGAATCTCAATCCCCCTCGACTAATTACCTCGAAAAGTAGCTAAGTGTTCATCAAGGGGAATTAAAGAATCAAGAGTTTAGAAAAGCCCCGTTTTGACCATTTTTAAATATATATACACTTATTACCACACATATTTTTGTACTTTTCATTTTTCTCATTTTTTTGTACTTTTCTTTTTAAGCAACTAACTAACATGTTTGACTTTCGTTATTTTATAACTTTTAGGGATCATAGAACAAGAAATATTTCAATCCTAAAATGCCCCAAAAAGGATAAATTCATCGTTCCCGACTTTTCACTTATTCCAAACCAAGCTTAAAACGAAATCACCGTTAAATATAAGTTAAGATGCTAACACTACTCATATTTGTAACTTGTGAACTTTTCACTCCCGACAATTATTATATATTAGGTGAATGTGCTTATTTCGAATTTCAACCATGGATCAACGTTTTGCAAAATTTCTATGCTTCACGTTCCACCCGAGAATAATGAGTTTGAAGGCGAGATCATCCCATGTAGCGACTTTCGTCTCGGCACATCCCAACCTTGCGGCTAAGTGACCAGGCTTTTGACACCCCACAGAGACTAGTATCGAGACTCACGGACCTTCGGTTTCAAAAACTCTTAGGTTTCCCGTTTATACATAACTTATTTAGAAAAACCACAACTTAAAATGAACAAGTCTTAGTTCAAAAGCATATTTAAATTTAAGAAAAAAATATTTTTCCTATATTTATTAAATCACATACATCACACTTAACATTAAATATAACCATGATGCAATCGTAACCCTCGACCTTTTTGAAGGCTGCAACATCGGTTGTGAGCCGGCAAGATGCAGCAAACTTTTATCAGTCTCGGATTATTATTCTTACTATGGGCTTTCTTTAGAAGGCTGCAACATCGGTTGTGAGCCGGCAAGATGCAGCAAACTTTTATCAGCCCACAATTTATAATTATTACTCGTCATTTATTCATTCATCATTTTTTTAAGAAACTTTATACGATATATAGAGAAAATTTCTTTTTGGAAAAATTAAGCATAAATTTGAACTAAGACTAAAATATTGTTGACTACATCTCAAAAATTGTCGATTTAAGTTTAATTTTCAAAAATAGCACGTATTATTAGTCCGGTTAGGAGCTTATGGGAGAAAAAGCCACAAATTACACACATGAGCTTGTAAGATTTCCAAATAATCCTTGTTTAGCATCTAACTCATACTTAACTCTATCATTTTTCGTTCTTCGCAAAGATCCGCGAATGCTTAGTCTAAACGTTAAGGAACAAGCTAGAGCTCAACACGCTCGATCGAGTCAAAATTTATTCTTATTCTACCCAGCAGGAAAGTCAAAATTATGACAAAACACTTATTTTGTTTTTGAAATTTTTTAAATTTTTTCATTTTTTTGGTATTTTGGTGGTAAAAACGGGATTACGCGAAAACAACGGCTGCAGGCATAATCAAATCGATAGATCCCACCCCATACTAGAACTAAACATTGTCCTCAATGTTTTAAGGGGTACCTACGTCATACTAAAGCCGTTTATGAATTATGCTAAAGATAAACGTTAGTCGATAAGATTTGGATATTGGATTCCCAAATGAAGCTGAGGATGTGAAGCTCGAGTGAGTGAAGGACAAAACCGCGAGCACGAGAGTCATCACAATCCGGGAAATCCTGGACAATAAACCACAAAACACAAAACACGAGAAAGAAAGATGCGAGCCTCATCACATCACACTTATTTATTAATACTACTACTAGGATAAGCATGGGTTGCCACCCACGAAGCGCCTTGTTTTTGTTAACCGAGTCACAAGCTCGACTCGACCCCGAATTCATTGGTCCATGGGGGAGCAAGTGGAAGATAAAATCTCCATCGGACTTTCATTCAAGTTGTTTGGATAAACATTGAATTTCATGAAAGTTCCACTCCGATTAGATACACTCGGCATAAAAGAATGATAAACGGAGATGCCGGGGTCAAAAATGGTATCTTCATTCCCGCAAGAGAGAAGATATGGTGGAGTAACGGGATACGTGAGAAAAGGAAGAAAGATCCATACAACATATGCCAAGAGAGGAGATTGGTCATCCTCGAATGGTAAATTCACATTTGTCGTAGAAAGAACGTTCTCACGAATCCCGGAGTCAACAATACTAGTTAACTCACCCAGATCGGGCTCACTCTTAAAATAGAAACAATCATACTCCGGTGGAGATATGATGTGAGCGAGTTCATCGGCGAACTCCTCATGATAAAAGTCACTCCTATCGGCAGGAGGAAACGGATCATTCGAAAGATCAAAGATAAACGAATCATATTTAGAAAGAGAAATATCAGAATGAGTAGTGGTACTGCCACTACTCTTCTCTTCAATATGATCGTCATCAAAATAGAAAGCTTCATAACCCGGAAGAGAATAATCAGAACGAGTAGTGGTACTGCCACTACTATTCTCTTCCAAATCAAAGCAGAAAGTTTTAGATTCGGGTATAGAATTATCAAAGGTGTTAGTCTCCTCCAAGAAAGAGTTAGGAAATATAGAGGGAGACTTGGTCACAAAATCAGAAGATGGAGGTGGATTAGAATTAATTGCTTAGATCTTAGCAATGAGAAGATTGATTTTCAATAATTTTTCACGAAGAATATCGTCCTCAATCTCTCCATTTTCCATGTGAAAATCCTTCACCTCCTCTAAGCTGACGAGCTCAGAATCGGGAGGTGATGCCTCAACATAATCGATGTCGTCAATAGAGAAAGAATCTTCATCAATCAAAGTATAATCATCGTTAGAATCGGAGAAACCCTCAAATTGATCTTTTGAAATGTCAAGAGGCAGAGAATTATCACAAAAAGGCACATCACACATTTTTTCGGGAATACCCTCGGACTCACTTAGGATTTGGACAAGGTCCTCAACACTAGACTTTATTACTTCGTCCGATTCCGTTTCCAGAATTGTGTCGAGATGCTCATCCTCCATTATGAGAGAGTCAACGGGCTCCTCGGTTGATAAAACGGGTGTGATTGCAATGGAATAGTCCTCGTCATCATCATCATCATAGTAGACAATAGGACGATTCTAATTCGGAGTATTAATATACTCTACCAACTCCTCGTTTATACTTTGCAAATCTTGACCAAGTTTGCTAAGCAATTCTTGTACCTCCTCGGATTGAGCATGCTTAACTTCAAAAAATTTATCCCAAGCTTGCGTTAAAACCTTCGGTGTTTCCCTAAAAGAAATACGATCAAACTTTTTTAAAAAGTTTTGTATTGATTCCATTAGGTCTTCACGGGCATGCAACATTTCCGCACTTGTTTCTTGACGAGGTTGATGAATGACAGGAAACTGTGGGGGTTGGGAATGGTCAAATCCGAAAGAATTAGAGTTGTAAAAATTTTGATTCATCGGTTGACATTCAAAAGTCGCATGAGGACCCTCGCAGTTTTCACAACAAAGATATTGTTGTGGAAAAGTTGGTGAAGTTTGTGGAAAAGTATCAAAGTTTTGATTGAAACACGGGTCCGGATTGTAGACAAACGGGACCTGAGGCGGACAATCGTAACCATAGTGAGCATCGTTCCCACATAACTCACAAAAATACGTATCGTACTGGGGTTGTGGAGGGTGGTAAGAAAAATCGGGAGGATTATCGAAAGAATTCGGATTTGAATCATAAATGAATGAATTTCCGTCTCTTGAGTTGCAAAACAAACAAAATCCACCCTTTAACGGGCCTTCACACCCGCAACAAGTGACTGGCTTTCCATCTCCATAAGTGCAATTTAAACAAATTCCGTTAATAAGATTAACACCACACTGCTGGCACGTACATGGATAACAATAAAAGCCAATACACGGTTGTCCACACCCCATACACTCGCTTTGTTCGAATGACGTCATTAGAATTAAACAAATTAGAGGATAAGAGAAAGAATTAAACGGAGTTTGAGGTTACGGAGAATATTTTTGGATTTTCGAGTTTTTTAAGCAACATATTTTATTAACGAACAAAATGAGATTGAATAACTTAAACCAATAATCAACTTGTTTCACGGTAGCTCTTTAAAAGAAAAACGCACAAAGGAGCGGAGGAGCGGGAAAGCGCGAAGTTATTAAAAACCTTCTCCTTTCGGGTCGTAGTTCATCGGAACAACCCTCCTTATACCCCTCTTTTAGTTTGTTTATCATTCAAAGGTAAGCCGTACCTCGCAAGTGACACAAAGGCAAGTTTTAATCTTTTGTTGGGAACTTATTATGATAATGCTCAAGTTGAGAGCATTATAATGATGATGGTTTTTATTATTTAAAGACAATGTTTTTATGTTTTTGATTTTTTTTCTTGTTTTTATATACTAATAAAATAAAATGAAAAATATTTTTGTATTTTTATATTTATATAAAGAAAATAACTTCACAAGGAAGGATCTTCAAAGCACTAATTGTCAAACGTCGTAACGACAATCGTAACACACCTCCCCGGCAGCGGCGCCAAAAATTGATTACGACCCTTTAGTACATATATAAATACAATATATATAATATAAATATATAATAATAAGGATAAAAATCAATAATAATAGAGATAAGTAAGTATTCCGTGAGGCTTTTAAAAGAGATTTACTTTTATCCAAAGTAAACTCCACAAAAACCTTCCTGGGTCGTGTCCCGTCGAGGCGTGAATTTGAAAATCGAGTTTACATTTGATAATTTATGCTTGAATGATCAAAGATT
>BQNB010095773.1:0-25781 GCA_026074375.1 Tanacetum coccineum
GGGTACCTAAAAATTCTCTTAATAGCAATAAGGTAAGATTCATTAGGATTTGCTTGATATCTTGCATAGAGACAAGTTGAGAATTGAATGTCAGGTCTGCTTGCAGTTAGGTACATTAGCGATCTAATCATACCTCTATACTGAGTCTCATTTACAGCTTTGCCATTGAGATTAGGTCCTAAGTTGTTAGGGGTACCATTGGAGTTTTCACTGATGAGCCATTTATGTCATACTTCTTCAGCAGATCCTTGACATATTTTTATTGATGATTGAAATGCCTCTTTCAGATTGTGTCACACCCCATAAATTTTAGGTCAACATTTTTAAACCTTTCCGGTTATTATCTTTGACTTTTACATGTTACGTTTGAATTTGACAGTTTACCGGGAAGTTAAACCGCGTAAATCTAAAAAACATCATCGGGCGCGTTCCGGCATCGGTTATTAATAAATTTAGGCCTTATATGAGATATTTTAACTTTTATAAGTGTTTTGTGATTTTTAATCACTTCCGATATTAATTTTAGGGTTTTATCTTTTAAATTGCGTTTTTCGTGTTTTTGATCAAACGGAACCCCGAAACCCGAAATCTTTTTGCGTAAACTCAAGTTATCATCCGACAAGCATTGTAATGTTAAAAAATTTGTTCACCTCCTTGTCTTAGCCAAGTTGGATGCTTAAATTACAACAAATGTCACCTTGCATCCTAAATTAAAGATTTAGCATCTTATTTTGAAACATGCACCCATGTGTGCATGTAAACATAGAAAGTGACACATGAGAGTGTCACTCTCATGTGTAACCTTCCCATGCAACCTTCACATGTGAGCTCTTACACATTCTTACACTCTTTGACTAGTAATTTTGAACCATGACCATGTTGCTTGAACCTTAGCTAGAAAAATATGAACCATGGTCCTTGTGGCTTAGTTTGGCCGAACCATCAACACACACACCTTTGGTGTGTGTTGGTCACTTATTACACAAAACCATGAAACCCTAAACCTTCCTTTGGCCTATATATACCCCATTATAACACACACTAGGGTTCATATCATTTTCCAAGCCTCATCAAAATTTCACATCTCTCTTTTCCTCACCTCTTGGCCACGGCACACACACACTCATATACTTTCCATACTTTTGATTTCTACCAAGATTCACACATTCCATACTTCATTTTATCAAGATCCAAGGTTATTCCAAGAAGGTTTTCTTTTGATTCCAAGTATTTTCAAGATCTACAAATTAGGGTTTGGTTATTATTTGGGGTTTTTATAGATCTAGTCATTTTGGGTATAGATCTTGTGATTCTCTACTTGTGTCTTCATTCTTGTAAGCATCCTTGACCCATCTCTTGTTTCATCTCTTTTATTCTTATGAATATTGTTCAAGTTTAAGAATCCATGTGTTTGTGTTACTTTTCTAAAAAGAAATGACAAAATATCTTGACAACTTTTATAAAAATGGAAGTATTATGTTTGTTGTTTTATAAGTTATGGTGAGATGAGTTGAAAAGTGTGTTGCAACAATAGAAATGAAGGGATTAGGTTAGATTAAGTGTGGTTTTGTTGGTTGGTTTGGTAGTGATCGGGATTAGGCTAGAATAAGCACTATTGTGGCGTTTGGATGGATTTTTGGGAGTATTTATGAAAAGACATGTTGCTGATCCGAATTAGTTTTGAGGTTTTGAGCGACCTAAAAATGTCTTCATTAGGCGTAAAAGTAGTTTTTGAAGAGCTTGTTTCGAATAGATAGTTTTTCACATATCGCACTTTAAAATCGGACTTAAAACGGCCAAGTTATAACCAAATGAAACTTGAAACATTTTTCGGCAAAAACCCAATAAATAGTGTCTGATGTGAAATAGTAAAAAGGGTATCGGATAACTTTTTAGACATTTTTGACTTTCTAAACACTACGAAAACATAAGATAACACATATAATAAGATACATCATTTTGAGACTTCATTAACATATTTTAGGAAAAGCGATAAAGTTACCAAAAATATAAAGTTTGGTAAAACATTAGCGAACGGACTTGGAAGTTTAGCGGATTATGATATTAGCGCATTTTGAAGATATGGAAACTTAACAAAATTAGGGGACGGTATAAGTCTTGAAACAAAAACTTTCCTATAATAGAAACTTTCTAAAAGTAGTAATATGGATAAACGCCAAGACCTTACGAAAACTCTATAATATTATTTAGTCATAGCTGTTATTAAACAAACTAAAGCGCAAACACAAAGGATGATCTTTTCTCTTGAAAGCGTAATCCTACAATTTTCGGTTATCTTTCCGTTTACTAGACCGCCATTTATTTAGGTCTCGTGTATACCTTTCGGCTTTAATCTTCCTAGTATGATTAACGATTCACCACTATGCTTACGAGTGAGTTCATACCATACGTTTTTCCCTATTTTCAAATGCCTTTTATACTTCATGGTAAAACATTGTTTGCTTTTAAATAAGACACAATTTCTTAACGTGAGTTTTACAATGTTTATGTGTTGCCTAAGTTTGCATACACACCACTATTGCCCGAACAAACATGAACCGTTTAGTTACCTATGGCCAATTGGCTTGTTAAGTAAGCGCGTATGCGTAAATAGATCTATTAGGACTAATTACCCATATCTACTTTGTTCTATATTAGCTGCGGAACAAATAGATATATTCATGTTGATTGAGCGTTGTGGTGTCTTTGGCTTTGGGACACCCGTTTAAAGGGCAGGAAACCTATGTGGCCATATATATAGCCCTATTTATATACATCAGTGTCCATGACTTAGTGTAACAGTAAATACTTTTTATGTGATGCTGCATCTGTTATAGTAGTCCATGCGTATGAAATCTTGTTTTTCCACTTCTTGTATTTAACGTAAACCTAATGAATTCACCAATATATGTTGACGTTTTAAAAACATGTTTTCTCAGTGCTTAGCTTGTGCTTGATTTCTGTGATGCAAATGGAGTCTATGTGCTATGTACCTTCGCCATGTTCAAGACTTATCTATTTATTAAACTCGTTGTCATTATCAATTTTGTTATGCTTCCTCTACATTTAACTCTCTTAGACTGGTTGTAAAACTTAAATTAATTTTCTTTATGCAACGAGTACAACTATTTTTCAAACGTCCATGATTAGTGGTCGTTCTTTATTGCTTTGTGTTCGGATTGTTATGACGTCACGCCCTCGGACACGTATTCTGTCCAGGCCCCGTCTGGGGGTGTGACAAACTAGCAATTTGCAATGTAGTGTTAAATTCTATCATGAATATTGTGTTTTTAAAGATCTTAAGACAAAGAAGATCATTGGTAAAAGGCAGAAATGAGATGGTTTGTATGTTTTTTAACCAGAGTTTCTAAAATCCTTAGTTTGCTAAACACCAGCGTGTTCATTTAAAGAAATTATGTCTTGAATATTTACATTTATCATCTCTAAATTATTATTCTTGTGAGTTTGCTAAACACCAGCGTGTTTATTTAAGTCCTCAGCAAAAAAGCGGGCTGCATCCCTATTAAGAAGCTAGTTTATTCAGATATTGAGGTCCAGCCTATTACATCTAAATTTTGGTTTTAATTATTTTTATATCACCTTTGTTGATGGCTATCCCGTGTTACTTGGCTTTTATCTAATGAAAGTCAATCTGAAGTATTTACATACGTTCGCTCTATTTGTTGATGGAAAATAAAACACAATTCCATAATTACTGTTTTCTACAAAAAAAAGAGCCCTACTGATTAGGTGTCTTTATCACTTTTCGGGTCATAAAACCCCTAAATCGTGTGTTTATTGCCCAAAATAGGTACTTATCGTGCCTGTTTCAGGTAATTTCTCATTTGAAGACATTTGGATTATTATTTACACGTGACTTGGGCTTATTTAGAGAAGAAACGGACGAGATTACAAGCCAACACCAAGACTCTTGAAGATTTGTGCTCACAGAGCCTGAAGACGGCGTCACCAACTATACACGACGCCGTCACAACTCATCCAGTTACGGCATCACATATTTCACGACATCGTTAGCCTGCACCGACTCAAACACAGATCTAGAAGATTCATTTTACGATGGCGTCATGACTAAAATGCGACGTCGTCGCGTCGATTTTCTTATATATATAAACCCGAATGTAGGAGACCATTTTAGGGCCTAAAACCCTATTGTAAACTCGTACCACTTCATGTTTTAAATTCCAACATTGTTTTACAAGTTTACTTAATCTTTTAATATGTCCATGTGTTATTAGATTTATTGTTCTTCTTATGCTTTAATATTCTTAACAGCCGGTCTAAGCTATAATTGTTTTTTATTTAAAGATTGTATGAAACCTAGAATATAGATCTTAGTGGTGTGCCCTTCTGTGATAGATGTCCCACGTTTAGGTACTTAGAAAACTAGCTTTTGTCTGTCACACTGGTGATAATACTAGAAATGTCATTTGTAGAAAAGATACCATCGGTAACAGTCTTCATACTACCTTACCCCCTAATAATGTTGATCTCACTTTAAATGTATTCACATGCACTTAGTAAACTCCTAGGTGGCTGTGTAATAGTCTCATATACCTTGCATGTCGTTCTCTAGCATCATACTAATATAAGGCGGGTTTGTGTAATTCGTTCATGTTAGAAATACTTAACATAGATTCATCACAAGTGTGACCAGGGCAACAACATTAGGAGAAGCAATCTAGGGAGTAATACATGATTAAATAAGCACAATCTTTTATCTTATTGTTATCACCATTAGTTTAGATTAATATTTAGTTTAAATAGCTAAAACCAAACCACTCTCTCAATTATATGATTTTACCTGCTTTTATAAAATATAAAAATACAAAAAGAATCTTCCCTCAACCCTTAGAATTCTGTTAGACCGTGATCAAGCCTTCCCAACCTATTCCTCGAGTGAACGATAAACAACCCCGAGTCTTGCCCATACTACACTACAACGATTAGGTGCACTGCCTAGGGAGTTGTAAAACTTCTTGTGTAGAAGTCCTACGACGATCGCACATCAAGTTTTTGGCGCCGCCGCCTGGGGAATAGTTAGGTTTTGATCATAGTTTAGCTTAGTTCTACTTGCTTGAATCCTTTCAAGTAAGAATTTAATTCCCGCACATTAGCTTTCTTGTAGTCTATCTTTTCTTCGTGTTATCTGTTTTCGTAACTCATTCTCGTCAACCACCATGGGAGACGAGAATCCTATCCGTACTCTAGGAGATTACTCCAGACCAAGCCATCGGCGCTATGAACACTCATCGAACGCTCCCACAAGGGAAACAACATGTACCAAGATCTTCGAATCCGACACCATCCTCGGATTGGTGCATAAATGGATCTCATTCCACGGACTACGATCCCGGGCGGGGGGGATCCAAATCAACACCTCCAAGATTTCTTTAACTTGTGGACGTCCTGTACCTTGACGGTGAAACAGGAAAGAACCGCTGTTATTTATTTCAAAGTTTCCCTACGTGATCAAGCTAGCAATTGGCTTAAACGCATTCCAGCAGGATCCAAAACCACATGGGAGGATCTTATTACCCGAATCCTTGCTCAATTCTTTCCATCAGGAAGGACCGTAAAACTCTGCAATGATATCCTAATGTTCCAACAACATCATGGAGAATCTCTATCCCATCCGAAGCTTGGACTCATTGTCAAGGACTTTTTAAAAAACTCCCAAAAATTCCTCATCATGAATTGACTTGGATCCAAGTCCAATTTTTTATGACCATGTCAATCCCGTCACAAGATGAACCATTGACCAATTGGGCTGTGAAAAGCTTCGTGGCCTCAACCCCAAAGAATCTTGGGCAATATTAGAGGACCTCGCCTTCTATGACAACGAAAGTTAGAACAACCCAAGGGATTTTGCTAAGCCGGTCAAGGCAATCACTTTGCCTCAAGATGTCCCTAGTACATCCGACCGCCGTCTAATCGAGCTCGAAAATCAAGTCCAACGCTTGATGGAAGCTCATCTTGCTCTGACACAACCTACCTAAGTAAACAAAATCACCTCCTTATGTAAAATCTCCACGACACTTAGACTAGCATGGAAAACCCCGAACAAGCCTTCGTTGAATACGCATCCTCGCGTACCGATAAAGCGGGAGGTAAGTGGTATACCTTTAAGCCTGAGCAAAACAATCTTGGTGACACCTATAATCTGTCATGGAGAAGTCACTCGAACCTTAGGTGGACACAACCTCAGAACTCACAAAATAATTTCTCAAACCCACCTAACCGGTTCTAACCCAACGGTTCGATCCCGAATCGTCCCTTCAACAACCGTCCTAAAAATTTTAAACAACCAAACAAAATATACAGACTGGTTTTCCGAATTATGAATCTCAAGACGCTAGACTATCCAAGTTTGAAGCCGATTTTAAACAAAAGCAAAGCGAGATGACCAACAAAATTGACACTGTGTTGAAGGCCATCACCGACCGAATAGCGAGCACACTGCCTAGTGATACGGTCAAGAACCCAAAACTGGGGACCCATCCAGTTTTGTCTGCTCGTTCTTACCCAATTATTGATTCCTAATGTTCATCTCACCCATCCACCTCAATCAATGCTATCAAGGCGCATTCCAATGATGCAGTCACCGAACCACAACAACCGGAGGAACCCGAACCAACCTTTGAAGACGAATTTAAGGATTTGCATCTTAACCTACCGGATCTCGAAGTCCTATCCCACGCCCTAACCTATAACGCTATATTAGATAAATATGTTGAGAGTCTAGAACTAGGCAAAAACAGATCAGCATTTGTTGAAGGTGAAACACCCGTAAAGATGGGAGACCCCGGGTTATTCACCCTACCTTGTAGATTAGGGGACTCGGAACCTTTCGACACTCTAGCCGATCTAGGTCCTCGCAAAACATAATCCCTCCCCGCTTTACCTCTTCAAAAAGCTTAACATATGATTATTAGAAGAGACTAAACATATCTTTGGATTGGCTGACGGAACTAAATCCTACCCCGTCAGGATCGTTAAAGACGTAGAAATCTACATAGGAAAACTAAAACTATTAAATGACTTCTACGTACTCGATATGAAAAAGGACCCCGAGACCCCTTTACTTATAGGAAGAGGATTCCTAACTACCGCCAACGCAGTTATAGATTATAGGATGGCTAAAATAGCGGTAGGAGAAGGAATCACTAGGTCGGTATTCGATGTAAAAGGAGTAGACTTAGGTGAGGAAGAAGCACCTTATTGGACCATACTTGGAAAAAAGGAATCCTATAAACCCCAACCCAACACAGATGGAATAGGCGCAAAACCCCCTTACTATGCTAGGAAAGACTTCATAGACTGCCACTTGCCCAGAGAATGGGAAATTTCTAGAGATGCCGAGCTCAATCCTTTTAAGGATACCTTAGTGTTTAGGAGAATGGTAGAGTTTCTAGGAGCCATACCCATTAACTTTAAGTGTAACATGTGGGAGTCGGAGGACCTAATTGAAAAACTAATTGACTGGAGAAAACCACCTAAAAACGGGGATGGGGCATGGCATGCCAAAATCATATTGATCGACCCCGATGGAGAAGAATTCACTAAAACTCTTCAATCAATTCCTACCACTAGGAAGCTTTCTGAAAGAGAAAGTCCAAGAGAAATCATCAATTTGGACTACTTCTACGACGCCTAACGTGTGACTTCGAGTCTAGCTACAAGACTCATTAATAAATAAAAGCGCTTCTTGGGAGGCAACTCAATTTACTTTTTCCGCATATTAGGAGTGTCATGTGTGTTTTATTCTTAATATTGATTTATTAAGTTTGAATTATCTTGTAATTAAATGCTATTGCATTGCTCTAACCTTTCTTAATTTTAATCAAAGGATTTGCAAAACAATAAGTGTAGGGAATTTATTCGGCTTATTGAGCTAAATTTAAACATGTTAAATGAATTGTTTAGATTAATTCGCAGTCATTTGCGAGTCATATGAATTGAAGTTTGCAAAATCTCAGATTTTTACAGCAAATTTATAACAGCGAACCAACTTAATAACAAGTGCAGAAATTTTTCATCAAAAACAAAAATTTTTAGTTTTCACAGACTGAAAAGACGGCGTTCAAACGATTAACCACGCGATGCCGTCACCACGACACCTGTGACTATGGTCGGATTTTCCTGACGGGTCAAACGCTAGGCCCCAAAACCTTAAAAGTTTATTAATTATTTTTGCAAATAAAACTGTGCAACATTTAATAAAATTGTAGTCTTCTTTATACAACCTGCAAAAACCTTTTGTTATTTTTGTTTTAAGACCAACAATTCTTTCATCCTTATTCTATCGGAGTCGAACCCTAAATTACATATTGTAATTGGTAAAATCGCACAATTTTATGCGTGGTATAGTTGTTCTCTCTGTCTTTTAATTACAGGTTTATATTTGATAAAGAAGCTTGGAAGTTCTTAGGATTTTCATTAAACCGAACTCGGAGGACGATTTAACTAGATTATCACATGGTTTCTTTCTCCAATATATAAGTAAGACCAGGCGAGTACGTAGTTTTTATTACTTATTTTCTTTTCCCTTTATCTGTTTTAAACGGGTACTCCTATTTCCAGAGAACATTGGGACAAGTTCAAATAGTTGTATGGGAAATAAGCCTTAGAAAGCCAAAACCATTCTTATTTTTGGCATTTGCATTGTCCTTAAAAAGACGGTATATATCAAAACATAGCATAAAAGGGTGATTTTTTTACCAAAAAAATATTATGACACATACCCAAACGAAAACCGAGTAATATAAGCGCCCATGGATAGAAATTATATTCCGAGCGAACAATAACCCTTTAAAATTCAACCCCAAAAACGTGAGGTTTCGCGCCTTAATAGTTTAGGAATTCGGTACCTACCGTCGTAACCCATGATGATTTTATCTTTACCCCGGTTCAGTTAACGATGACAGTGACATGTGTCTATTCCGTCGTTACGGATGTGTACGTTGGTTTCCCCCCCCCCCCCCCCTTCGTCCCTTTTCTGAATGTCTGTGTTAGTAAAAGTCATATGAGGGGTACGGTCGTATATATATTAAATTCTAGAACTTGTTTTTGTGATGCATCCCGAGACCGCATAGTAAGTATTAGGATTTGCTTGATAAGAGGCATTAGGATTAACCCATGTTTTAAACCTGTAATTGTTATGATGGTCACCTCGATCATATAACTATCCCACACCCTTGCCATGCACTCACCTTTAGTGCAGGATACCCTAGTACAACCCTCCGAGCCTATCCTTTTTCACGGTTCTCGTAATTTTCTGGTTAATCCGGACTATTAATGAAGAGCATTGACACCCTTAAACCAATCGTTACACCCAAAAAGCCTTAGCCTACCTTATATGTACTCACCTTTAGTACATTATTGTGATAACCCAAGTTAATTATTTGAGTACACGGTTGCTAAGTCCTTATCCTTGTAAATACAGTTTTGGGACGATTGAGATTCATGGTAGTATTTATTTCGCAGAAGAATGGGGAAGAAAAGTTAAGTCAATATCCCCATATGTTTGTCAAATGATATCCATGTTATTTTGATCCACCTCAAATCGGGTCATTAGTTAGATTGTAATTATCGAGCATGTAAAAGCTCAAGTGTAGGGGTACGTGTTATAAACCCCATGTGATGTATTATGTCTTCAAAAAAAAAGAAAAAAAAAGAAAGAAAAAGAAAGAAAAAGAAAGAGATTGATGTAGAGTTATGTAGAGTTTGTACATCTTCGTCCGAGTCTTGGCTTAGCAACCAAACCAGCGTGTATTCGTAAAAATAATTAGCTAACCCTTCCACTCCAAATTCACCCAAAGTCACCACCCAAATGTATCCCATCCGTTTCTGTTTCCATTATATGTTATCTTACACCTACACCCCACAACCCTTTAAAAGACCTCTTAGATAGTAATGAATAATACTTGCACCTAGCGGTGGAGGTTTGATCATTTACCAAGCCTATGGTAATTTATATGCTATGACAGGTAATGAGTGTGATTTTCCGTTTCCCCCCGAGAATCTCAAACACTATGTGAGGTGCTAGGATATATTTATCCCGTACTTTTAATTACGAGGTCTAGGAGGTTGTGTTGTAGAATACTTTTAAATAGTAGGTAAAATGACCCCCTCATATTGTTATTGTCTAGGTAGAAAAGCCCATTTGCTTGAGGATAAGCAAATCCCTAGTGTAGGGGTATTTTGATGAGAGTTCATTTTAAACACTTTTCGGTTCAAAAACCCTAAAATCGTGTGTTTATTGCCCCAAAATAGGTACTAAAATCGTAGTCCTTTTCAGTGTTTCTCATTTGGAAGACATTTAAATTGGATTACACTGTAACTTATGGGGCTCCTTTGGAGAAGAAACCGGATTAGATTATAAACCAACACCAGACTCTATGAAGATTTGTGCTATCTCAAGTCTGGAGACGGCGTCACCAACTATACACGACGCCGTCACAACTCATCCAGTGACGGCGTCACATAATTTCACGATGGCGCACCCGCACCGACCAACGCAGATCTAAAAGATTTATTCACGTTGGCCAATCACAGGCCTAAAACGCGACGCCGACACCTTAATGTTTTTTATATATACAAAACCCGATTAGGTATTATATGTGTGTAACTTAGAATAAAACAGAGGTTACGAACCCTAGTTTTTCGTTAACAGTTGTAGGAATGATTTAGGGCCTAAAAAACCCATTGTTAACTCTCTTAATTCATGTTTTAATCAATAAGATTTCTAATCATTTAATATGTCTATGGGTTGTTTGATTTATTGTTTCTGCTTAATCTTAACATGCTCGGAACAAGCCTATTATTGTGTTTATTTATGATTGTATGAAACCTAGAATGTAGATCTTAGTGATGTTGCCTCTTGTGATGGATGTGCACATTAGGTCTTAGAAAACCAGCTTAAGTCGTGTTCCTGTTGATATTCTAGGGAAACATTATTATGTAGAAAAGGATACCATCGGGTAACAGTCTTCATACTACATTGCCCCCTAATATGGTTGATCCACTTTAGATAGGAATTTCACATGCACGTATAAACTCCAAGGGGGCCGTGTAATAATCTTTTATACTACCCTATTGCATTGCCGTTTGCTCTAAGGGCATACTAAGTAACGGCCGGGTTCAGTAAATCGTTCATGCTTAATGAAATAATTACATAGATCATCACAAGTGTGACAAGGAAACAACATTAGGAAAAGCAATCTATGGAGTAATACATGATTAAATAAGCACAATCTTTTATCTTATTGTTATCGCCATTAGCGTAGAATATATTTAGTTTAAATAGCTAAAACCAAACCACTCTCTCAATTATATGATTTTACATGCTTTCATAAAATACAAAAATACAAAAATAATCTTCCCTCAACCCTTAGAATTCTGCTAGACCGTGATCAAGCCTTCCCAACCTATTTTTCGAGTGAACGATAAACAACCCCGAGTCTTGCCCATACTACACTACAACGATTAGGTGCACTACCTAAGGAGTTGTAAAACTTCTCGTGTAGAAGTCCTACGAAAACCGCACATCAGCTACGAAGTGATATGCGAAGGAATATATTTTAGAGACATTTCAGTCATATATGCTTTAGCATGGAATTCTTCACGAGTCATCTGGTGTCTACAGACCAACCCAAAATAGGGTTGCAGAACGCAAGAACCGCCACCTGCTTAAGGTAGCTCGTGCACTTTTGTTTCAAATGACGGTTCCTAAACCATTTTTGGCTGATGCTGTTTCAACGGCTTTTTTTTATAAACCGTATGTCCTTTGTTATTCTTGATGGAAATTACCGCTATTCTGTTCTATTCCCTACAAAACCTCTATTTCCTATTGATCCTAAAATCTTTGGCAGTACGTGTTTTATTCAGGACACTCAACCTAACATCACTAAGTTGGATCCTAAGTCGCTTAAGTATGTTTTTCTCTGATACTCCCGCATTCAGAAAGGGGTATAGATGTTATTCTCCTTAACTTCATCGTTATCTTGTCTCGAGATATGTCACTTTTCATGAAGATTTACCTTACTTTCCATTCACTACTTATCGTCACCAAGAGGAGTGATGATTTGTTGGTTTATGTTTCTTCTACCCCTGTTGAAACCACTAAACAATCTGCAGAACTTGACGGTTCGTCTTTTAAAGTATATGCTAGGCGACCTCGAATAACATCAGATCTTGTTTGTGATGCATCCTCCCACCTAAAGATGTACCCATTGATGCACCAAATGATGTACCCATTAGTGCACCCAGTGAGGCATATTGTGAGTCTGATGCGCCTAGTGGTTCTGATTCACCCTCTCCTTCTCCTGCACCTGAACTTGATCTACCTATTGCTCTTTGGAAAGGTAAACGTACTTGTATATATCCGGTTTCTACATTCATTTCTTATGATGGGTTATCTACCCCCTCTCGTGCCTTTATTGCAAACTTAGACTCAATAGTAGTCCTGAAGACTGTTGGTGAAGCATTGGCCTATTTTGGATGGCGTGATGCTATGATTGAGGAAATGAATGCTCTGGATCATAACGATACTTGGGCTTCGATAGATTTACCTGTTCATAAAAAGCCAATCGACTGTAAATGGGTGTTTAGTGTTAAGATCAATCTTGATGGTTCAATTGCTCGATTGAAGGCTCGTTTGGTAGCTAAGGTTTATGCACAAACATATGGCATTGATTACTCTCAGAATTTCTCACAGGTCTGAAAGATATCTTCTATTCGGTTGTTTATTTCTCTGGTTGCAACTTACGATTGGGCACTTCATCAACTAGATGTGAAGAATGCCTTCTTACATGGTGACTTAGAAGAAGAAGTATATATGGAGCAACCTCCAAGGTTTGTTGCTCAGGGGGAATATGGGAGAGTGTGTAAACTTAAAAAAGCTTTGTACGACTTAAAACAATCTCTGCGTGTTTGGTTTGGAAAATTTAGTAATGTGGTAATTGAGTTTGGCTTACGATGGAGTGTTTATGATCATTTTGTTTTTTACTCATCATCGAATACAGGTTGCATTTTGCTTGTGGTTTATGTCGATGATATAGTGATTACGAGTAGTGATAAAGTTGGGATAAAGAAATTAAAATCATTTATCGGTACTTGCTTTCATATGACAGATCTTGGGTCGTTGAAGTACTTCTTGAGGAATTGAAGTGTCTCATAATAGTAAGGGTATTTGTCTTTCTCAAAGAAAATACTGTCTAGACTTGCTAGATTATGTAGGTCAAATTGAGGCAAAACTGTGTGATGAGCCTATGATACCAAAGTTGAAACTAAAATCTGAAGATGGAAGATTGCTACATTACCCTGAGAAATACAGGCGAGTAGTTGGGAAGCTAAACTACCTCACTATTACTCGTCCTAATATTGCATTTCTGGTTAGTGTTGTAAGTTAGTTTTTTACCGCTCCTAGAACGTCACATTGGGATGCTATTACTCAAATTCTAGGCTATCTGAAGGGTACTCCAGGACTTGGTATCTTATATGCTAATCATGGGCACCACATAACAGAAGGCTTCACATATGCTGATTATGTTGGATGTCCTAATACTTCGCGCTCTATAATAGGATATTGTGTTTTTATTGGAGGCAACCTGGTCTCTTGGAAGAGTAAGAAACAAATGTTATGTCCCGATCGAGTTCAGAGTCCGAATATAGAGCTATGGCACAAACGAATTATGAGCTTGTATGGTTGCGTAATTTACTAGGTGAGATTGGTTTTCCTCAATCTAAACCAATGAAGATGTGGTGTGATAACCAGACAACTATATACATTGCCACCAATATGGTGTTTCATGAAAGGACAAAGCATATAGAGGTTGATTGTCACTTTACTCATGAGAAGTTAGAAGATGGGACAATCACAACTCCTCATATTAAAACCGAAAGTCATTTAGCAGATGTCCTTACTAAAGAGCTCCCCTGAACTCGTATTAATTCTATTTGTAACAAGCTGGGCATGATCAACATATATGCACAACTTGAGGGGGAATGTTAAAGTATGTATTAGGGTCGAGCCCAGCCTATTAGCTTAACTTAGCTTAATGTCCAAATGTATCTTATATATACCTATGTATTCTGATGAGATGTCATTTTATACACATTTTCAAGGTCATTTAACCCTCTAAATCGTGCAAATATACCCAAATTATGTACTTAATCGTTCCTTTTATGTTTTTAGCATTTGGATGACTTTTGGAGGAAATACATGTGACTTGGGCTCATTTAGAGAAAAAACGGACAAGATTACAACTCTACATCAAATCTCTTAAAGAAAAGGCGTACAGTGGCTAGAGACGGCGTCACAATTATCTGTGACGGCGTCAAGACATACAAAGGATGGCGTCGGATTTCTTATGACGGTGTCAGGATTCAACTGACTTAAAGAAGCCCTAAAAGATTTGGCGAGGCGACGACGTCAGGATTATAACGCGATGTCGTCGCCCCCGTTTTCCCATATATACAAACTCGTTTTTAGGGTTTTAAGTGTGTAACTTTTGGAAACCGAACCTTATTATTAAAAGTCAATTATAGCAGCTGTTTAGGTCATTTTTAGGGTGTTAAAACCCTATTGTATCAGCCTTGAACACATGTTTTAATCAAGTGAAGTCCTCTATCTTTTATCATTCAATATGTCTATGTGTTGTTTGATTATTTATTGTTCTTTGCTTCCTTTTAACATGCTAAGTTAGATCCATTAGGATTTACTTATGATTGCATGAAACTTAGTTTATAGATCCTTTTAATATTGCTTCTTGTAATGGATGTGCGTGTTAGGCTTTAGAAAACTAGCCATAAAATATTTAATTGGCATAGACGTCTAGGGAAACAGAAGTGCGTAGAAAGAATACCATAGGTATCAGTCTTCATACTACCTTACCCCTAATATGGTTGATCCCTCTTAAGTGTTTTGATGCATGTAATGTACTCTTAGGGGCCTTGAAATTGTCTTCATACTACCTTACTTGTGCGTTGCCAAAACGGAATATTACATTCACGGCGTTTTCATGTAATTCATTCATGACTAAGGAAATACTTACACATATCATCACAAGTGTGACAAAGCAATAGGATTAGGAGAAGCAAACTGAGGAGTAGTGCATGATTAAGTAAATACGTTTTCTTACTATATAGTTTTCACCAAAGTAGTTTAGATTTATTATTAGTTCAGTTAGTTAAAACCAAAACCAAACCTCTCAAACCTAAATTTTACTTGCTTTCTATAAAATATAATATACAAAAATAATCTTCTCTCAACCCTTAGATATATGTTATATTCTGTTTGATCCTTCCTAACTTATTCCCCTAGAGAAGGATAACAACCCCCCAAGTCTTGCCATACTAAACTACAACGGTTAAGTACACTTCTTAGGGAGTTGAAAAACTCTTTGTGAGTCGCAACGAGCCGCATCAAGTTTTTGGCGTCACTACGTGAGGAATAGTTAGGTTTCAGATTTAATTTAGCTTAGGTCTACTCGTTTGATTCTTATCAAGTGAGATTTTAATTTATGCCAATTAGCTTTCTTTAGTCTATCTTTTCTTTGTGTTATTTTTTTCGTAAATCTTTTCGTTGACCTCCATGGGAGACGAAAATCCTATCCGTACTCTTGGAGATTACTCCAGACCAAGCCACGAAGGCTATCAAAACACCATTGAGCTCTCGATGGGAACAATGTGGTGCCTCTGCGATCAGGCACCATCCGGTTGGTGCAAAACGGATGCTCATTCCACGGACTTCGGTTCGAGGATCCAAACCAACATCTTAAGGATTTTCTAATACTAGTGAACTCACTTGACCTTGATGTTGCAAATAGGGAAAGGACGCGCCTGCGTTTATTTTAATTTTCCCTTCGCGATCAAGCTAGCAATTGGCTTGCACGTCTTCCAGCAGGATCCATCTCTACTTGGGAGGATCTTACTACTCGTTTCCTTGCTCAATTCTTTCCACCGTGAAGGACTGCTAAACTCCGGAATGACATCTTGATGTTCCAACAACATCAGGGTGAATCTCTCTCTAAAGCATAGACTCGTTTCAAGGACTTACTCTAAAAAGTATCTCATCGTGGTATTGATCTTTGGCTCCAAGTCTAAATCTTTTATGACCATGTCAATCCCGCTACAAGGCAAACCATCGATTAATCTGTCGGTGGTAAGCTACATGACAATGAGTACAGAAAAGGCTTGGGATACTATCGAGGAGTTGGCCCGATATAAGAAAGAAGGATGGAAGGACCCCATCTTCTCAGAATAAGGGAGCCTTAAATACAAAAACTCCATGATGGAGCAATTTTTGGAGATCATGGAATGCCAAGTTGATAAGCTCATTAAGGATGCAATCTCGCTAATGGGTAGGAGTAAAAGCATTTGTGGGCTATCAAGCAACACAATGCGTCAACTACCACCAGAACCATCACATCAGGATGCATTCAAAAGTCTTGGGATGAATTTTATACTTGACCATGAGGAAAAAGTTCGCCAACTTGAAGAATACATGTGCGTTATAGGAAGTGATTTCATGCAACTCTCTTTGGAAGTTGTTGAGAAATTAAAATAAGAAATAAGAGTTAAAGAGAATAAATTCACGAGGATCAAAAAAATCACAAGGTACCCCGAAACTGAGGATCTCGAACCCCTTAATGGTCATAAATTCTTGGAAGCTCTCACAGAAAAGGCATCTTTCCATACACCTAAATTTGTCTCACCAAAGTCACTTTGTGTCAAACACGTCCGCATAATCTTCCCCAGTTTACCTCTTCTAAGGGAAACTAGGAAAGTACCTTTGTCTTTAAGCCTAGTACAAAGAATAACCAAAACGTCAAGTCCCGACATGATCTAGAAAATTAAAGCCCACAAAGTACCCCACAAGTCCTCCCATCATCTGAGGAATACACACCGTCCGTGACTTACTCGGAAGAAGTAGAAGAGACTATAGGAATCCCGATGGAGGTAGAATCTTTTGACCAAAATAAAACTAAAGGATTTAGGCTTGAATATTTGTAATCATGACCTTTTTCTTAGTCTTAGGGAAGTTCCTAGTTTTAATAAACCGGGACCTCAACCAAATCCCTTACCTAGTTGTCTATCCTTAGATGTAAGTCTAGGAGATGAAAAAGATCTCGAACCACCCATCAAACCACATAGTCCGGATAGTTTTAGGATGAATGAAGTAGATAGCTTAACCATTCATACACCACTTTCACCTCACGTGGCATTTTTCCACCCTAAAGATATGTATTGATATTATCACCCATGTATAGATGACCCTAAGAAACATTAAGGATTTAAACCGAGGCTTTTAGGACATAGTGGATCCCTAGGTGTTGATTTTTTGAATTTGAAGATGATAGAAGATGATTGGCAGTTAGAATCCAAAGAAGTTTCTTTTCTTAGAGAAGGACTTATTTATCCATGAAACCAAAAGAGTTAGAAAAGGGTATGATTAAAGAAACACACCATTTGGAGCATATATATAACTCAACAACCACTTTTTCAACATATGGCTCCTTCTCATCACAATGGTGTGTACCGTTACTATCACCCACGCTTGACCTTAAATGTAGGGGAACCCTCTCCTTTGTTTGTTAAATAAGGGTCAACTCAGGCTCGTTACTCAAACAAAAACAAGTGCTTATTGGGAGGCAACTCAATCTTTTATTTCTACGCATTTCAAGAGTGTTGTGTGTTTTAATTCTTTATCATTTGTTTTTATATGTTTGAATTATGTGATCATGCTTTATTTTGTTTTTAACTTCGTCTTAATTACAATAAAAGATATTTTGCATCGAATAAGTATAGGGGAAAATATCCAGTTTATAAGAACCATCTCAAACATATTAAATAAATTGTTTAGTGTCAGTTTCGAGTCATATAATTATGATAGATAATCTCAGGTTTTCTGTAGTATTTTTAAAAGAATTGTGTGCAGAAATCTTTTCCAAGAAAATGAATGTGAAATTTTCACAGTGTCTGGAGATGGCGTCAGGATTTTTTTTTGATGCGTCATGTCTCCAGACTTGTAAAAACTCTAATTTTCTATCATTTTTGAAAAATTAATTTTGTATAATTTCCAAAATTTATAATTTTCTTAAAAACCTGTAGGAAACCACGATTACATTAACACATTAATCTTATCTTTACTGCTTTCATAGAGTCTAAACCCTAAAAGTTTTGTTGTATATATCAGTATCCCGCCGATTTTACGCCAGGTATAGTTGTTCTTGTCTTTGATTTACATGTTATATTTGATGAGAAGAAGCTTTGGAGTTCTTAGGAGTTTCATATGGACGACTCTCAAATGACGATTTAGCCAGTTATCATATTTTTCTTCTCCATTATTGAGCAAAACCAGGGGAGTACTAATTTCTTTTGCCTTTTCTTTTCTCTTTATTCGTTTACAAGTACTTTTAAGAACATTGGGGACAATGTTCAAAATAAGTGTATGGGGAAATAAGCCTTAAAAACTATACCTTCAATTTCCATTTGCTCTGCCCTTAAAATGATGTGTAATATATCGAAACATAGCATAGACGGTAATTTTGACCAAAATTTAGATTTTTTATGACACATACCGACGAAAACTAAGTATTATTAGCGTCTCATGGATAGGAATTATTTGACTAGCACAAAAACCCTCTAAAATTCCACCCCCAAAATGTGAGGTTTGCCTTTAGATCTTTAGGAATTCATGTATCCATTTTTGATACCTAAGATAATTTTACCTTTAGCTTTCTCGAGTTAAGGAAAGAGCAATAATATATGTCGCGTCCATGGATGTGTTCGTGCATATGTGATTATGTCGCCTTTTCTGGAGCATTGGTATCGGTTAAAATTGTATGAGAGTGTACCGATAGTGTATTAAATTCTAGAGCTTATTTTTGTGATGCATCCTGAGACCGCATAGTGAGAATTAAGATTTGCTAAATGATAAGAGGCATTAGGATAACCCATGTTTAACATGTATTTGTTATTATGGTCACCTCGATCATATAACTATCCCACACCCTTGCCATGTAATTATTTTTAGTGCAAGATTCCCCTAGTACACCCCTTTAAGCCTATCATTTTCACAGTTCTCATAATTTTCTGGTGGACTCTAAAAATTTAATGAAGAGCATTGTTTACACCCAATGTTTCACCCAAATCGCCTTAGCCTTCCTTGTATATACACGCTTTTAGTACATTATTGAAAACCCAGTTAATTAATGTAGGAGTACATAGTTGCTAAGTCGAGTCATTTATCAGTGTTTACAGTTTTAGGATGATTGGGAATCATGGTAGTTTTTATCTTATGAAGAATTGGGGAAGAATTCACCTATTACCCCCATTAGAGCTCAATACGCTCCATGTATTGTTAATCCTCTTGATTCGGGTCTGTAATTAGTTGATTGTAATAAGTTAGCAAAAACTCAAGTGTAGGGGTGTGTTTATAAACCCCAAGTTCTTTATTATGTTCATTCAAAAAAAGGAGAAAAATAGAAAGAAAAAAAGAGTTGGATGTAGAGTTTGTATATCTTAGTTCGTATATCTTAGTCCTATAGTGGTTGAGTCTTGGCTTAGCAACGCCTCAGCATGTATTCTTATAGTTGGTTAACTCGCCACTGCCCATGTATATATCATCCGTTGTTGCTGCTGTTTAACCTACACCCGAACATCACATCCCCTTTAGAAGACCTCTTTGATAGTAATTTCTAGTACTTGTGCCTAGCGGTGGAGGTTTGATCCTTTACCAAGCCTATGGTAATTTATGTGCTATGACAGGTAATGAGTGTTATTATCCTGTTTCCTATACGGTTATAATTCTTGTTTCCTATACGGTTATAACTTTCGTGCTTTTAATTACGAGGTCTAGAAGGTTATGTCGTAAAATATCTTTAAAAAGTTGGTTAAATGCCCCCGATATTGCTATTGCCTAGGTAGAAAAGCCCATTTGCTTGAGGACAAGCAAATCCCAAGTGTAGGAGTATTTGATGAGGTGTCATTTTATACACTTTTTCGGGGTCATTTAACCCCTTAAATCGTGCAAATATGCCCAAAGTATGTACTTAATCATTCCTTTTTATGTTTTTAGCACTTAGATACCTTTTGGAGGAAATACATGTGACTTAGGCTAATTTAGAGAAGAAGCGGACAAGATTACAACTCTACACCAAATCTCTTGAAGAAAATGCGTACAGCGGCTGGAGACGACGTCACAATTATTTGTGACGGCGTCAAGACATACGAAGGATGGCGTCAGATTTCTTACGAAGGCGTCAGGATCTAACCAACTTAAAGAAGTCCTAGAAGATTTGGTGGGGCAACGGCGTCTGGATTATAACGCGATGCCGTCACGCCTGTTTTCCTAAATATACAAACTCGTTTTTAGGGTTTTAAGTGTGTAACTTTTGGGAACCGAACCCTATTATTAAAAGTCAATTATAGCAGTTGTTTAAGTCATTTTTAGGGTGTTAAAACCCTATTGTATCAGCCTTGAACACATGTTTTAATCAAGTTAAGTCCTCTATCTTTTATCATTTAATATGTCTATGTGTTGTTTGATTATTTATTATTCTTTGCTTTCTTTTAACATGCTAGGCTAGATCCATTAGTATTTACTTATGATTGCATGAAACTTAGTTTGTAGATCCTTTTAATATTGCTTCTTGTGATGGATGTGCACGTTAGGCTTTAGAAAACTAGCCATAAAATATTAAATTGGCATAGACGTTTAGGGAAACGCTAGTGCGTAGAAAGGATACCATCGATAATAGTCTTCATACTATCTTACCCCTAATATGGTTGATCCCTCTTAAGTGTTTTAATGCATGTAATGTACTCTTAGGGGCCTTGTAATAGTCTTCATACTACATTACTTGTATGTTGCCTTAATGGAATATTACATACATGGCGTTTTCGTGTAATTCGTTCATAACTAAGGAAATACTTACACAGATCATCACAAGTGTAACAATGCAATAGGATTAGGAGAAGCAAACTGAGGAGTGGTGCATGATTAAATAAATATGTTCATTTACCATATAGTTTTTATCAAAGTAGTTTAGATTTATTATTAGTTTAGTTAGTTAAAACCAAAACCAAACCTCTCAAACCTGAATTTTACTTGCTTTCTATAATATATAAAATACAAAAATAATATTCTCTCAACCCCTAGACCTTTGTTATATTCTGTTCGAGCCTTCCCAACCTATTCCCCTATAGAACGATAATAACCCTAAGTCTTGCCTATACTACACTATAACGGTTAGGTACACTGCCTAGGGAGTTGAAAAACTCTTTGTGAGTAGCAACGACCCGCATCATATTCTCTGTACAATATATCACAAACAATACAATACTATTTCACTATTCATTACACCTCGACAGTAGGACCCATTATGTATGCGGTTAGATGCACTAGACCTGATGTTGCGTTCATGCAAAATATAACAAGTCGTTTTCAACAGAATCTAGGAGAACAACACTGGACTGCTGTGAAAACCATTCCTAAGTGTTTAAGAAATACTAAAGATATATTCTTGGTTTATGGTAGAAATCCCGGAGATGAACTTAGAGTTGATTGCTATTGCGATGCTGGATTTAAGACCGATAGAGATGACATAAAATCTCTGACATGATACATCTTCATTTTGAATGGAGACACAATATACTGGAAAAGCTCCAAGCAAAGTACTACTGCAATTTCCACTATAGAAGCTGAATACGTAGTTGCTTCAGAAGCAGCAATGGAAGCTATTTGGATTAAGAAGTTTATTTCAGGGCTTGGTATTATATCAACAATAAATGAAACGATTAAGATTTTTGCGATAATTCAGCCGCACTTCTTATTGCCAACGAACCAGGGGTTCAGAGGGGCGCCAGACACTACCATAAAAGATACCATTATGTTCGAGAGTGCATCGTATCAGGTAAAATTAATCTTCTTAAAGTTCACACAGATGACAATCTAGCAGATCTGTTTATGAAGGCTTTACCGAAAGGAAAGCTTACTCAACATGCTAGGAGCATGAGACTTCGTCTAGCTAGTAGTTTCATGTAGATCCGTGTTTAGTATTTGGATAAGGGATGTTAAGACAATTTTATTAATGATAATGATACTTGGTATGTTGGTTATATTTAATATAAATTGTGTCTTATATTTGCATGTTTAATACATGAACAATATTTATTATTTTAAATTAGTCCATTGTCGATCAACAATAGGGGAATATTATTGAATTAAGACAAATATAAGTGATTGGTGATATTTTTGGATATTAAAGGATATGTCCGCTAAACTCTCATGATATTCGTAAGATGCATATCGGACTTCCTCAACTAACAAGATTATCAATTTATGGATCGGCATCATTAAGTGAATCTTGTAAGTGATTTCATTTACTAAATTCTTAGACTTGAGATGCAAGTAGGTCTTGCATGTGTGAATAATCTTTCTTGATATAGTTTAAGTTATCATGAATAAGGTAGCTAATAAGGACTATTTTCATAAGTGATTGTGAAGCATGTGACTTGACACTTGTAGTCAATAAAGAATTTGTTCCTTCAACAGTTGAAGAATGATACCACTAGGCCCCTCGTAGGGTTAATCAGATTTATGTGTGCCCGCACCCAAAAACTCATGTAGATATGTCTCAATGATTTTTGGTAATCTTGATTAATTACATATATGAGAAACAGAATCGTTAATTAATGAAATGACTATTAATCCATATCCATTTTTAACACGGCATCAGAAACAAATGGATTGTAAATGCTTAAATAATTTATTTGTGACTTTGTGAAACCACACTTGGGTATTTCTGGAAGCATTGGCGTGTTGCTAGACGCTTACCAATGTTATTATATTATTTGATACATGTCCAAGTGAGAGCTGTAAGAATATATGCACGATAAATAATATATGTTCGGGAATTTTATTCGAGCCTATGGGGACTGTTAGAAATACGAAAAAGTGTTGGTCACTACCAATATAGTCAGTCATAGCTCGTAGTAAGTTTTTAAATTAAGATAATAAGCTAATCGGGCCAAAGCCCATGGACAAGCCCACTAAGGGTCTATGACAGGCCTTGGTTGGGATATATAAACCCTCTCCATAGCTTGGAGAGGGTGTTGGTTGTTCATTTATTACATTTTCACTAAGCTAAGAGTTCTATTTTCTTTCTCTCTCTAAATGTTCATCCAACCACCTCTTTCTCTCTCTAAAACTCTAAGTAACATTCCATACTTGTGATAAGATTATTCTACAATTGGTATCAAGAGCCATGGGGTATTTGTGTAGGTTATGTGTGCGTTTCTTCTACTCGTTCTAGGCGTGTTTTGGTTCGAATCATTCAAAAGGTTTTCACCTTTTGAGGGTTTAAAAACCATAAAGATCATAACTTTCTTGCTTATTTATCTTAGTATAGACTAGAAGTACAAGAAAATCTTTCAAAAACCATAAAAAATATCATCTTTTTAAGTCTTTTTGGTTAAAAAGAGGGGTTTGTACCAAGAATCTTGCTTTAAATTTGTTCGTGTCAAAAACGTTAAAGTTTGTGTTTTTAAGGTTGTAATAGTCTTAGATAGTCAAGTTGTACAAGAAAAATCGGGTAAAAACGTCAAAAAGTGTATCTTATGAATAAAATATTATGATTTTGAGTTTTTGTAGAGAATGGGCGATCTATACGTGCATTTGTTCAGGCGATCTATACGCGTGTATAAGTTAGGCGATCTATACGCGTGTATAAGTTAGGCGATCTATACGCGTATATAAGTTAGGCGATCTATACGTGTGTATAAGTAAGGCGATTTATACGTTCGTTTATACAGGCGATTTATACGTTTGTTTATATGGGCGATCTATACGTTTCTCTACTACAGGCGATTTATACCACTGTAATTACAAAGGCGATTTATACCATTGTAATTACAAAGGCGATTTATACCATTGTTTTTACAAGGGCGATTTATACCATTGTTTTTACAAGGGCGATTTATAAAGTGTATTTTTCACGGGGCGATTTATACGTATTTTGCTTGGGTGATTTATACGCTTGACTACGGAGAACTATACACGTTTGTTAAGTGAAGTATACGGTTGTTCTTTGATTTGTAAAATCCCATGAAGATTCATTTTTCTCGGTTTTATAAGGAATTGTAAAATCCCGTGTATTCCATAAGACTCAAACTTCATTAATCAAAACTCACTTTAACACAACAACCTCCAATCATTGTTCGATCATTTTAATCTTATCACATTAAAATGGATCCAATGATTTCACTTGGATAAAAGAATACTCTTTCTGAGTACATGATACTCTTCGGTGCTAACAATCGTCCACCTATGTTGGACAAAGACCTGTATGATTCTTGGAAAAGTCGAATGGAATTATACATGCAAAATAGAGAACACGGAAGAATGATACTTGAATCAGTTGAACACGGTCCTCTCATTTGGCCTACAGCTGAAGAGAACGGTGTGATCAGAACAAAGAAATTTGCTGAATTATCTGCTGCTGAGAAAATTCAAGCTGATTGTGATATGAAGGCTACCAATATCATTCTTCAAGGTCTTCCTGCTGATATCTATTCACTTGTGAATCATCACAGAGTTGCTAAAGATTTATGGGAGAGAGTTTAATTACTAATGCAAGGTACATCTTTGACAAAGCAGTAAAGAGAATATAAATTGTATGATGCATTTGATAAGTTTACTCACATCAAGGGGGAATCACTTCATACATATTACTTGCGATTTACTCAGCTGGTTAATGATAAGAACATCTACAAGATGAACATGGAACAATTTTAAGTTAATACCAAGTTCTTAAACAGTCTTCCACCTGAATGGAGTAAGTTTGTGACTGATGTCAAGCTAGTTAAAGATTTGCATACCTCTAACTTTGATCGACTTCATGCATATCTTGAACAACATGAAGTCCATGCAAATGAAGTACGTATTATGCGTTGAATGTCACCAAGATCCACTTGCATTTGTTGCAAATCAGCAGATGACACCACCTCACTACAACCCTTATCAATCATCCTACAACAATCCTCAACTTCAACAATAGTTTTCACCATCACAACAGTTTTCACCATCACAATATGGATCAGTTCAACCTAATCAACAATACTCATCTCATTATCCATCACAAACTCAATTAAATCATTCATCCATTCAACCATCACATACATTTTAGTCTCAAATGAATCATCAAACCTCAACTGTTCCATAAGTAATTCCTCAAGTTGCTTATCAATTACCTCAAGCCCCTACACAACTTATAACTGAGACACCATTTGTAGACTCAGGTTTTGTAGTTCCTGTGTTTTCTCCAGGAGATGATCCAATTGCTTGTCTCAATAAAGCAATGGCTTTTCTAACTACTGTAGCTTCTTCAAGGTTTCCTACTACCAATAATCAACTCAGAACTTCCTCTAATCCAAGAAACTAAGCTACTATTTAAGATGGTAGGGTTACAGTGAACTAAGTTCAGGGGAGATAAGGGCAAAATTATTCTGGTACTACCTATAAGAGCAATGCTACAAGCTCAAAGGGAAATACTACAAGTGGACATACAAGAGTTGTTAAATGCTACAACTGTCAAGGAGAAGGGCATATGGCTAGGCAATGCACTCAGCCTAAGCGACTAAGGAATGCTGCATGGTATAAGGAGAAAGCAATGTTAGCAGAAGCTCAAGAAGCTGGACAAATATTAGATGAGGAGCAACTCGCATTTCTTGTAGATCCAGGAATTCCAGCAAGTCAA
>BQNB010095774.1:0-25781 GCA_026074375.1 Tanacetum coccineum
CTGATAACTACATAACTAAATAATGTGCAAAGTTTACAATATAATACACGTGATATTGACCTTTTAATTGGAATGATGATATCATTCCGTTCTCTAAAGAAGTCTGTAGTCAATATCACGAACACATCCACCAATAAAGCATTCCAGATTCTGGAAGATCCTTCTTGTCTTCAGTCGCCTTTCAATAGCCTCTATGAACTCTTTGCTCCTTGTCACGTCCTTTTGAGTCCAGAATCGTGTATTCATACCCGGATTGAGCCGCTTGACCTTGAATTCCTTGACTTTGTAATCTAGTGCTTTCAGAATACGTGTCAACGTCCCATCACTAAACTTGTATATCTCATTGAACCTCATGATCTTTCAGTCATTGTTGTCTGCCGGGAACATTACTATTCAAGGAGACTCAATGATGGTATAATCATGCGTGAACTCGTAGCCTGTTGCATCATATCCTGGTTTGGTGAGGTTCAACTGTGTCTGGTAGCTTTCAATGCTGTGTTGAAAGCTTCAACCCGCTGTCGAATCACAAAGTTTCGGGTCCATTGCTTGACAACAGTAGATAGCATCTGTTTATCTGAACCAGGAAGATGATCGAGATGACTTTGAAGGAGGAGTAAATTCATGTCTTCAAAGTCACTAGGATACAGGTTCTTGAAATATTTTTTAGCAATCATATATTCTTGGAAATCAGGTCTTCAAAGGACAATTTCACTCAAGTATTCATACCCGTATCTTGAGTATGCTTTGATTCTGATGACACTAAGAATCCGCATGTGTGTTTTGACATCTTTTCTACGTGACGGAGAATCATGTCTGTCAATATAGAACTTCTATCGACTAAACCACCAGTGAGAGATGCCATATTTGGCACTTATGTCATAAGTACACGCATCATCTATCCACATTTGTTCCAGCACTAGTAGTTCAAGCCCAAAGTCAAGATAACTAGCAGCCTTCATCTTAGAAATCGATAGTGCAGGATTGCTTCCCTTGCTGCCATATCTCAAATACTCCAAGTCTTTATTGAAGGAGAATTGTGGTTGAATAGTGACATGACCTGGAGGTCCACCGAGAGGTAGTGGTCAGTTGACATCGATTCTGACATGATCTCCTTCTAGATTCGCCCAGTCAACCTGAGCTGTAAGCATCTTGTGACACTCCTCCATCTGGAACTAAAGGTGAATGACATCTGGATAGAAGGCTTTAACAAATTTATAAGCCTGCCCTTCGAAATCTGCTTGTGTAAGTGTGGTCTTGTTCACTTGTCGGTAGTACCATTTAAAGAAAGTTGTCATATCTCCAATCTTTGCAAGCAACGAGTTCTCAGTTGGGGGCTCATAAGTTATGGCCAACACAGAAGCCTAGTTGTTCACAACATCTGAATTATTGGAAGAAGGAATAGTCCAGGCAGGTCCAGGAGTCGCTGGTCTTTCCTCTTCAGGTAGGGGTTTCCACTAGTCTTTTCTTGAGTCAGCTTTTGGTTGGTGATCATTCTTGGAGTCTTCATCATCAAACAAATGTACCTGCTCTTTGTGAATGGAATCATCCTGCATCAGAGAGTCAGTTGGAGATAACTCTAGAGCTATCGTAAAACCAGTTGACTTGAATCTAGTGTCAGATGTAGTCTAAGCCATGGATTGTGATGCTGAGGTTACTGTCTTGGACGAACTTGGAGCTTTATTGCCTTGTTGCTGAGCAGATGTACCAGTAGATGGAGGAAGAGGAGGTGGTGGCAACTGAGAAGTCCCTGATACTCCTGAAGTACTTGGAGCACCAGAGGCGCCTGCCAGACGAAGTGGAGGTGGTGGCTGTGAAGGTGGAGACCCAGGAGGAGTTCTTGGTACGTCACGTCTCTTTTTACAAGCTTCCTCCTAATCAGCTAGACATTGATTTGAATAATCTAACTCCATTGACTTCTGCAGAGCTTTATACAGGTCATTGTGAATGGTATGAGCCTTGTAGGAGTCGTCTTCAAACATCCGTTGTTGAAGAATATCCTTCATATCAATAGTGGGGAGATCCCTGGAGCGAACTCGAAGTGGAACTTGCATTGCCCAATCTACCACATCAGTTACTATCTCATCAACTGCTTGGCTCACCTTGTGGGGAATGGGGTTTTGAACAAATCAAGGAAATTGCCAATTCGGAAGTTGCTAATTCGGGTACCACTAGAGATATGCTAATTCGGACACTGCTATAGACTGCGAATTCAGATACGACTGCGAATATTCAGTACACAAGAAAATTGGCAAATTCGGATACCACTAGAAGTGCAAATGCGTATTTTATGATTACCTTTCTTAGGATTACTATATAAACTGCAAATTCGGATACCCACTACAAACCTGCTAACAAATTCGGCGATTACCACTTATAAATGCCAATTCGCGTGAGAATAAGGACACAGAAAAATTTACAAAATTCGGACTATAAGAACATAGAACAACTGCAAATTCATGCAACATAACGGACGAAAACTCAAACTTCTTTTTAACAACACAAAATAAAAACCTTTTTGATTGATTTTTCACAAAATTTCTTGTACAAATAGTATTCGTAAACCTATTGGTACCTTAAAAATGACAATTTTTGGTTTGATTTAAGCCGGAATGAATTTCAAAATCTGATTGCTTGTCCAAAGAAGTGTTTTATATTGCAACGAATTCTGAGCTTACTGTATCTAGATTTACTGAAATGCATGAAGCCCACACCATTGTTCAAACACGTTGTCTGGAACTTGAAGCAGAGCTTTCTAAATTACGAGATAAGGTTCAAAAAGATGATCATACTGAATTAGTAAAACATTTTTCCAATCTTGAGGTTAATCACTTAAATTTACAGTTAAAGTATCAAAACCTTAAAGAAAGTTTTGGAAACAACCCATCTCCACCCGCTCGAGATACTCCTGATTTTGACTCAGTCTTTGTAATCAAAAAAATGAAAGCTTCCATTCAAGGAAAGGACAACGCCATCAAAAAATTGAGAACGCAAATCTCTCAATTGAAAGAGACCCGTAGTGAAGCAGACCGTACTCTTGATTTCAGGACCTTAGATTTTCAGATCACTCAATTAACTGAAAAAGTCACCGTTCTTCAAGAACAAAATGAGCTTTTTAGGGCAGAGAATGAAAAAGTTAAATAGCATTACAAGGAATTGTACGATTCCATCACGCGTGCTAAGCATATAGAACAGACAACGGCCTTGCTAACTGAAAATGAGAATCTGAAAGCCCAAATACATGAAAATCTAAAATGCAACACTATGGAGTCTGTAAAACCAAGAGTTCTTACACCCGGTAGGTATGCTATAGATGTTGAACCAATTCCCCCTCATAATAGGAACAACAGGGAAGTTCATCTACATTATCTCAAACATCTTAAGGAAAGTGTAGAAACCCTTCGCGAGATAGTAGAGGAAGCTAAGGTTGAAAGACCATTTGATAGATCACTTGCATCTGCTTGCCTTTACACCAAACACTCTCAGGAACTCTTAGAATATGCGATTGGCACTTGTCCGAAAGCCTTTAACCAACGAGATAAAAAGCATGCTCCTACCCCTGTAATTAGGAAAAAGCAAGTTACTTTTAAAGAACAATGTGACATGTCAAATAGTAACACACACAAACATGTAGAGCAACTGAACACTCAGAAGACTAATGTCCCTGTGCCTCCTTCTACAGGAGTAAACTGTTGCACCAATGCTAGCGGATCACAGCCTAGGAGCAATACCAAGAAAAATAGGATCTCGCCAGCTAAAGGTGTCAACAAGAAGAAAGTAGAAGAACACCCTAGGATAAATAAGTCTAACTTAAGAACCACGAATCGTGTTGATTCTAGTAGTAGCTCTAAGCGTACTGTAATTAATTCGAATTCTGATTCTGTTTGCCAAACATGTAACAAATGTTTAATTTCTGCAAATCATGATGTGTGTGTGGTTGATTATTTGCAATCTGTTAAGGCATCCCCCTCTATTCATAATATTCATAATGTTGTGCGCAAAGTTAAGCAAGTTTGGAAACCTAAGCAAGTTAGGCAAGTATGGAAACCCACAGGCAAAGTGCTTACCAGTGTTGGTCATCAATGGAGACCCACGGGCAGAATATTCACGTGAAAAAAATATAAGTAACCGCAACTCTTGACAAAACTCATCTTCTATGAGACACATCTAAAGTGATATTAGCAAATGTGAGCATTGAGCACCATAAGAAAGATCACACACCTTTGCTAGATTTTGACAAATCTTCGTCACACCATTGTAAGTACAAACAAGTTATCTTTAAAGTCAATGTCCTGCTATAAACATGACTTTAGGATATGATAAGAACACGCAAATCTCTGAAACTTAACTACAACATCAAATAAGGCTCATCAACTGTCTTCGTAATCAACATCCCCCTTCAAATAATTCCCAAATAATAGCCATAAATCCAATTATAATAAACTGTTGTAGAAACAGTTTAACCGAGATCCAAACGTGTCTGTTGGTCCCCACATCGGACAATGCTTATCAGTAGAAAGGTACTTTGCAGTATTAAAATCAAGCCTAACAGTACTACCGGTACCTATCAGTAATAACTACAAGAAATGACCACAGTATTAACTGCTATAGCTAGCATAGAAACAGTCAAATCCAACATATTACCAACAATACTACAGCATTAATCGTATACCTGGGTAGCCATAAAATATTTAAGCAGCAATCCACTAATAAAACATGTTAGCATCACTAATATAAGGCTAGCCTCCATGAAGTTAATATGGGACTAAAATATTATCCTAAAAATCAGCAACCCACGTCCAACTTATTTATAGAAGTTATTTTGGAAACAAATCATAATCCCTAAAACTTAGGAACCAAAACTGTATACATAAAAAATCCACCCATCCATATCCCTAACTGATTCCAAAAACTACGCAGTCCACAAAACCATCACCATCATGCGCAACATAATAATCACATCCTTGCTTCTTGTATGTCGTATGATTTTGAAAATAAGAATTAAGGTTCTATACTGAAGCGTCAATACCTACTATTAAAAGACTTGTTGCCACAAACCGATCAACAACAAACCAAAAACTTGTTCCCATCATCCATCGAACCTGCTGCCTGCTGCTGTTTCTTTTTGTGACAGGAATTAAGATTGCTGGAAACCCTAATTTTGCTTGATAATTCAAAACCCTACAAGAACGATTATATTAAACCCCCAACTATTAACATGCTTTTAAAATCACCTTGCTGCTAGTAAATACCATCATGAAACCCTAATAATCTTCACAGTCTACTTCAATCAATTATAATCAGCAACACTAACATCACAATGCAAACATAATTTACCAACAATTACCATATGCAAAACACGTTTACATTCTCCTACACATGCTGCTTCTTGTGTCGTGATATTCAGCAACCTTCTTCTTCTTGCTATAACAAACACGAACACCTTTAAATTCCAAACCTGATTGCCATCTGCTTTGAATTAGGGTTTGAGTCAAGAACTTAATAGTTGTTAATCATGACCTGATGACATCCTCTTAAACACTTCATGCTTAGCATATTAGGGTTTGTTGGGAACCTTAATTTTATCTCCTGCTGCCAAACATCATAAACACCAAAACCAAAAAATAATACATGATTAAAACCTTCTACGAATCCTAGATATCAAGAGCAACCCGCTCTGATACCAATTGTGGAGATCGTTTTACCTATCTAGGATTAGTTTTACAAACAACATTAATAAGCACAACGGAAATTATAAAGAACAGTAATGTTGTTTAAACAAAGTTTTTTACTACTAAACATTCAGCCTCTATTAATTTGATCAAATAATGGTTATGAGCGCGCGAGTGAGCGCGCGCGCGTGCGTCCTCTCTCTAACCATAGATCTGTGCAGACACTAACTATCTCTCTAATCTAAACTAACAACAATACACATACGCTTTCTTTGGTGTGTCTAGACTCTCATTGGAGAGATCTAACTATGATAGGTATATAAAACAGACGCCTCTAATACCCTTTATATAGAGGGTTTACAAGAAAATCTAGCTTACAAAGAAAGCTAACTTAATTTATCATATTAAGTCCTTGTTGTTTCATCCTTTCTTCATTTGTGGCAATGTAGTTTTTGTAATCATCAAATCTGAGATCCTAAAAATCTTCCCCTATTTGAATTACAAAACAATCTTCAAGAATAAACAATCTTCAAGGTTCCCCATGACTATAGATCTTACTTGAACTATGCCACCACACATAATAAGCTACAAACCATATCTCTTGTAGTCTTCTTCCCCTTTTTGTAATCATCTAATAGGGGTCTTTTGTAGATAAGCAACTTGTAAACACTTCCCCTTAAGTGGTGCATATAGATGGTTAAACATTTAATCAATAAGCTTCCCCTAAAACCAATATGTTTACCATCTCTTGAATCTCAAGTTCTGTAGGCTCAATGTAGTGATTACTGATGAAGAAAACTGAGTATAACGAATTTGATGAAGAAGTAGAATCTCCCAAACTTGTGTCTTATGTCTTGCACTATCCACGTGATGTCGAACTTATAAATAAATCTATGAAATATAAGTAGACCGCAACCTCTTGACAAAAACCTCATCTTCTATGAGACACATACTAAGTGATAGCAAATGTAAGCATTGAGCACCATAAGAAAGATCACCAACCTTTTGCTAGATAGTGAACCAAAATCATCATCACACCATTGTAAAGGCACAAACAAGTATAACTTAAAAGACAATGTCCTGCTATAAACACGGACTTTAAGATTTTGATAAGACCCACGCGTCTGTGAAACTCAACTACAACATCAAATAAGTGATAATCAACTGTCTTCGTAATCACATCTTCAAATAATCCTAAAATAATAGCTATAAATCCAATAATAGTAAACTATTGTTAGAAATAGTTTTATCCGAGATCCAAATGCGTCTGTTGTCCCACATCGGACAATGCTAACAGTAGAAAGTAATCTGGCAGTACTAAAAATCAAGCCCAACAGTACTAATGTGTACGAGCAGTATTAACTACTAGAAACGACCTAGCAGTATTAACTGCTATATGCTAGCAGTAGAAACAGCAAATCCAACAGTATTAACCAACAATACCTAATCAGCATTAAATCGTAACCTGGCAATCATAAATATATTTAAGCGAGCAACACTAATAAAATATGTTAGCATCACTAACATAAGGCTGACCTCCACGAAGTTAATATGGGACTAAAATATTATCCTAAAAATCAGCAACCCACGTCCAACTTATTTATGGATGTTATTTTGGAAACAAATCATAATCCCTAAAACTTAGGAACCAAAACTGTATACATCCAAAATTCACGCATCCATATCCCTAACTGATTCCAAAAACTACGCAGTCCACAAAACCATCACCATCATGCGCAACATAATAATCACATCCTTGCTTCGCATGATTCTGAAAATAAGAATTAAGGTTCTATACTGAAGCGTCAATACCTGTTATTAAAAGACTTGTTGCCACAAACCGATGAACAACAAACCAAAAACTTGTTCCCATCATCCATCGAACCTGCTGCCTGATGATGTTTCTTTTTGTGACAGGAATTAAGATTGATGGAAACCCTAATTTTGCTTGATAATTTGAAACCCTACAAGAACGATTATCAAAACCCAACTAATAACATGCTTTAAATCACCTTGCTGTTGTAAATACCATCATGAAACCCTAATAATCTTCACAGTTTACTTCAATCAATTTAAGCAGCAACACTAACAATCACATATGCAAACCTGAATAGCACCAACAATTACCATATGCAAAACGCGTTTACATTCTCCTACACATGCTGCTTCTTGTGTCGTGATATTCATCAACCTTCTTCATCTTGCTATAACAAATGCGAACACCTTCAAATTCTCCAACCTGATTGACATCTGCTTCGAAATATGGTTTGAGTCTAGAACCTGATATTTGTTAATCATGAACCTGATGACACCTGCTTAACACTTCTTGCTTAGCATATTAGGGTTTGTTGGGAACCCTAATTTTATCTCCTGCTGCCAAACATCATAAACACCAAAACTAGAAAATAATACACGATTAAAACCTTGTACGCATCCTAGATATCAAGAGCAACCCGCTCTGATACCAATTGTGGAGATCGTTTTGCCCATATAGGATTAGTTTTACAAACAACATTAATAAGCACAGCAGAAATTAAAAAGAACAGTAATGTTGTTAAACAAGGTTTTACTACTAAACATTCAGGCCTCCATTAATTTGATCAGAATAAATGGTTACAAACTGTAACAAGGATCCACAATCCTTGAGGCTACACTAACTATCTAATAAACTAACTAATACACACACGCTTTCTTTGGTGTGTCTAGACTCTCATTGGAGAGATCTAACTATGACGGGTATATAAAACATATGCCTCTAATACCCTTTATATAGAGGGTTTACAAGAAAACCTAGCTTACAAAGAAAGCTAACTTAATTTATCACATTAAGTTCTTGTTGTTTCATATTTCTTCATTTGTGCATATGTAGTTTTGTAATCATCAAATCTTAGATCCCAACATGATTCTATAAAACCAAGAGTTCTTCACATTTGGTAGGTATGCTATAGATGTTAAACCAATTCCCCCTCGCAGTAGGAACAATAGGGAAGTTCATCTAGATTATCTTAAACATCTTAAGGAAAGTGTAGAAACCCTTCGCAAGATAGTAAAGAAGCTAAGGTTGAAAGACCATTAGATAGATCACTTCATCGCTTGCCTTTACACTAAACACTCTTAGGAACTATTAGAATATGTGATTGGCACTTGTCCAAAAGACTTCAATAAACGAGATAAAAAGCATGCTTCTACCCCTTTAACTAGGAAAAAGCAAGTTACTTTTGAGGACCAATTTGTGAAAAGTCAAATAATAACATACAAACATGTAGAGCAACTAAACATTTAGAAGACTAATGTCCCTGTGATTGACATCATTTTATAAAAAAAACAAATGTCCAAAACTCAAGACGCATCCCTAGTCACCCTAGGACGATCCACTAACAAGTTTACTCGCCATTAAGGAATATACCAATTCATCATTTTCGACGAATACGTAATACCATAGAGCTTGGTAGTTATGACACCACCATAGGTATAAAGTCGTTATCACTCTAAGAAAGATGTTATAACTGACGCGTTAAGCCAAAGGGAATGAAAAAGCCCGCTAGAAGTCGAGCTTTGGTCGCAACAATAAATATTAAACTAACATCACAAATCCTGAACACTCAAGTTAAAGCAAACTAAAAGGGAATGCAAATGAGTTACCAAGCGTGGTAACAAAATATTCGAATGACATAAAATAAAAATAACAAATAGAATTGTTGCCACAACATCCGTTTATTATCTTAGAAATAAGATTACATAAGAACATAAAGGAAATACAAGCTTTATTACAACCATTCCCTAGCAATAATATCTATTTCTTCCAAAGGAGATCCACGCCGATTGCAAGAACGATGAGGGGCACGAAAATTGCTAGAATACAGGCCAGATACTGAAATCCTTCTTCGTATGGGAAGTAGGCAAGATAAATGCCGAGTGCTATCGCGGTCGCCATCGCCAAGAGCGTAATGATGTGCAACATTTTTGAGGATTGGATAAGAGAAAATGTAAGTGAAAGATTAAGAGTTGTATGGAGAAATGGAGGATAAAAATTTGGTATTTAAAGAGAGGAAGTAGTCGTTGGGGTGACTGTTCATAGCCGTTGGAGTTACTGTTCATATAATTTTTTTTTACCCACACCTCTTCACAAAAACCGCACCGTCGTCAAGTGCCGTGTCTTAAGCCTTGAGGACAAGGCTCACTTAACAGGGGAAGACTATAACACCCCGTGTTTTAGGGTCATTGATGTCGTCAATAAATTCACTATGTATTTTTAGTATTGTACGCGTTTGCTTTTAATCGAAATCGTTAAGTTAAATCGCGTAAGCTAAAAATTATCGTTCAATGTAAACGGGCATCAAACAGTTAAATGTTTACATCAAGAAAGTGTTAAGTAATTATTTTGAGTATAATTATTAACATTGTTCATTTTATTTTTATTGGTTGCGTAAAGTATTTACGTTTCGTAATAAAATACATTTAGGCATACCCGGAACCACCAAAACTTTTCTACGCTTCAACAAATACCCACAATTGTACCCAATATCCAAAATTTACTAAATATTATCATACATATGCATCTATGGCCGGATTTGTAGCAAGAGATACAAAGAAATATCACAAAGTCTTGCAACTTGCATTGTACATCCACTTTTCAATTAAACCATGAGACAATTTCAAGTAAAGGCCATACCTAGACCATAAGGACTTCCATGTTTTACTCCCCTTTGTCTCAAGACTTCCTATACCTCATTTGACTAGTCCTACATATACATCTCTTATACATTGCAAGTAGTAACATATACAACACAAAACACTTTATCAAAAATCAAAACCATTCTCCTTTTTTTCCTCCATATAAGCCACGGCATCAAACACCCTTTTTATATAATTCATAGCTTGATTTTCCTAGACCATACACAACAAACTCTCCCTTTTTCTTCTATAGAGCTCACGGCTCAATAAGCCATCTCAAACAATCCATACAAAATTTTATAAACCTATTTTACATACCCTCTCAGCTCAGATCTAAAGATACCTCAAAGTATTTTGAAGCCTTGATAATTATTACAAGTATTGACGTGCAGAAATCAAGATTAGGGTGTTTTTGTTAATAAAAATAAGGGTTTTCCTTAAGTGCAAGCTTGTATTTTAAGGCTAAAACGGTTCAACATTTGTTTCTCATCATCATCATACCTCATAAGGTCTATTTAAACTCTTTATGTTTTTATAACTTTCATTTTTATGCATATGATTATTCTATTTAGCTTATATCACCATTTAGGATTTTATCATGAAAATGAGATTTAAACTTGAAATAATCATATGGATTACTTTATATTATGTTTGTTGATATTAACATATATGCAATGTTAAAAAATAATATAAAATATGTGTATCAGGGAGTTGATTGGTGTAAACATGATTATGGGATAAGTTAGGGATTTTTTTTATAGTTTTCTTAAAATGTTTCACGTTCAAGAAATACCCCTAAGTCAAGTTAATGATTTATTATGGACTTTCTTAATCATGTATAATTAGCACACTAAAATAAAGTTATGATGGAGAAATACAACTTGTACACTTATGATTTTTATATATGTTAAAGTTGAACAGTAGTTAAAACAAAGTAATAAATAGACTTAACAAAATCAACTAAACATTCTGTCCGAAAATTCGACATTTAAGCATGTCCATTTTATATTTATTATGAGATTATACCATTTCACGACCGATTCGAAAAAGGTAAGAAACTTGTTTAAGACGATTACAAACGAAAAAGTATGTTTAAAACGAGTTAATACGTTAATAAACGAAGTCTTAAGTAAATTTTGTTAATAAAAACATTTGTAACAAATTACAAACAGCAAGGGTTTTAATATTTTTAACAAATAGTACAGTATTTTAGGAATTCCAAAATGATAAGAATCGTAATTTTTTCAATTAATAACGAACGCGTTATGAATTTCGCGAGTTAACGACAATTAAATTACTTTTCTAAAACTATTTTTATAAAGTTACTAATCTGACAGAAATCTATATTTTGTTTGTAAACCTCATAAAATGTAAGAACTTTCAAATACGAGACGTCCTCGAAAGAATCGTTAAAAACGAGCTATATCGAATAAAATACGACGATTACGGGTTTAACGACAATAAATCGATAAAAATATACCAAGGTCTGATGTGAACCGTAAATTTTTACTGTTCAGCCAGTATGTCCGTAATTCAAAATTGTCGATTTATGATAATAGTCTTGGTACGAAAAAGATGGGCATAAGAAACGCGAGAATCGGGTTTAAAACTCGAAGATACGCCAGTTTTTACTTAAACGATAATTAAAAACGTTTATAAACTTCTTAAACACAATTTTACCAAAACATTAGTAGGTTGATTGAGCTATATAGAATATTATATGTGGTTATAAAGTACTATAATACTAGGGAGTTTCATAATGAGCCTCTTCGGATGGCTTTTCGACGAGTTGTTGGATTAACGAATTTAAAGTGGCCCTAACTCCCTCGAACGTCATGTCAAGACCTCTTAAATATGATAGCCCGAACGATAGTAGATGTAACAACATAAGATATATTTCAAGTACTCCGGTACTTATACCGACCTATCACTGGATTAGGTTGCCTTCGGATTCCTTCGGGCGCCATCTTCTTCTATTGTGAAACTTGTTGATTTCCATTAACTCCGGAGGTGAGTTTCATAGCCCCTATTTTTACTGTTTTAACGTTTTTGGGGGAATACATTGCACCGTTTTACAAAGTGAACTTATTGATTTCTACTACATAAGCTTACATGACTATTTTTACTAAAGCTTCGATTTGTTGCTACATGATCATGAGATCGTGAACCTATATTTGAAACCATGAATTTTAGACATGATTGTTTTACTACGGACACAAGTGTTTTTAAACTGTATGCTATTTCCTGATTTCATTATTGCCTAAGTACCTTCTCTGCCACTTAAGTCCCCTTTTTATCATGAACCGTCAGTTGCTAGTGTCGTGAGCGCGAGTGTTGTGGTAGAATCTAACGGGATTGACAATCCCACCTATCCCTTGGGTCCACTATTTCGATCAGGTGCATTTAACATTTGAGATATACTTTCCAGGATGTTTGGCATGAACATCTACTTTTATGGGCAGTCCAATTCCTTGATTGAAGTACGTTAAGGTTTCGGTGACATGTCTTAGTGCAATAATATAGCTAGACTTGATAGAATGTGTTTCTCTTGTCCTCACCTTACTTGTTTTGGACTTCGGAATTACGTAACTTAGTCCACCTTACTTCGATCCTGTGGTCCACTTTTTAAATACTTTAGCTTGATGAATCACTAACTTGATTTTGGATGGATTTCAGGAAATAACACTTTTAAATGTTGTAACGCTACTTTTCTTCTGAAATATTTCTTAAATTATTTCAATATTGCTTTTTTACTTAAACCTATGAATTCACCAACATTATTGTTGACGTTTTAGCATGTATTTTCAGGTTACTATTTTGCTAGTGGAGCATTTGGGAGTCAATCGAGCGCGCGGATATATATTTTGTGTAAGCTTAATAACTCGTATACCATTCGACAAACGGATTGACAATGTTTTCTAATACATTATAAATGAAACCTGTTGCAAACTCCCTGATCTCTTTAAGTTAAATAGACTATGACTTAATTTAAAACGTCCATTTTGAAGGTCAGGGTTCGTGACTTGTGTTTTGGTGCCCTGAAGAGCACCCCAATTACCATTCCGTCTGCGATTGTCTTGAATTTTGGGTGTTACAGATGGTATCAGAGCTGAAGTCACCCCCGCCAATAGAACTAGGTCGTTTTCAAAACTAGGACTATGACCATGTTTTATCAAATAAGAGAGTCTTGCCTTGTTTTAATCTAATATCCGCACGCGCTTGCTCCCAGGTAACTTTATATGCTCTCTTTTGCATCCCTATTGCTATTACATGAATAATGATTATATAACACTTGGTTATAATTTCGCTCTCTTACGTCTATCATATTGATGTTTTAACTATTTACCGCTTATATTGGTCCGTTTTTATATAAATATTGATCATCTAATTTTCGTGTACATACCATTCTCATTTACTCCCTTGAGCGTCACTTTGATACTGGTATATATAATGAGAATACATATATATATATTAGCTTTTTTGTTACACGGATTCCGTCATTCACTTTATGCCATGAGGCTTTTCAATTCGCAATGTTACTTTAAATCTCTATCTTATTATACAAGTCAACATACCTCAAATCTCATGAAAACATAACACTATTTTGACAAAATGAGCATTGCATCGTTAGTCCTCAAATATACATAACTTGATCACCTATGTATAATTCAGGAAGAACCATGCCCATGCTGAGAGTAGTCACCTTAAAACTTCTTATCAAGAAACATCTTTTAATTATATCAAGTTTTGTGTACGTATTCATAAGACGTGTTTATTTTAGGAAATCGGAAATTATAACCATAACTAACGTAAGTCATACCGTTCACTCCACTGACTATAAAAAAAAAAAATAAAGTCGATGAAAAAAAAAATGGGTTACAACTGACACGATAAGCTGAAGGGAACAAATAAACCCACTAGGAGCCGAGCCTTTGTCGCAACAATAAATATTAAACAAACACCCAAGTTAAATCAATTTAAAAGGGAAATGCAAACGAGTTACCAAGCGTGGCTAACAAAATTATCGAAAGGCAAAAATAAAGTAACAAAAAAGATTTATTGCCACACATCCCAATTATTATCTTAGAAATAAGATTACATAAGAACATAAAGGAAATACAAGTTTTATTACAACGCTCCCCTAACCATAGTATCTAGTCCTTCAAGCATAGATCCACGCCAATAGCAAGGATAATAACCGGCACGAGAACCGCTAGAACCATTGCCAAATACTGAGATCCTTCTTCGTATGGGAAGTAGGCAAGATAAATGCCGAGTGCTATAGCGGTCGCCATCGACAAGATCGTAATGATGTGCAACATTTTTGAGGATTGGATAAGAGAAAATGTAAGTGAAAGATTAAGTGTTGTATGGAGGAAATGAGGAGAAAATTTTGTATTTAAAGGGAAAAAGTAACCGTTGGGGGGGGTTACTGTTCATTTTCTTTTCAAATCAGTAATTAATTCATAAAAAATAAAATAAAAATCTAAAAAATATAATTTTTTTTTAAAATTTTCTTTTATCATGTAGGACCTAGGAAAAATAAATTTACATCCGTAGGGTTAAAATTTTACAATTTCGTTTTTTAAAGAACGAGATTGAATCCCGTTCTCGTTTTCCGTGTTTTTTAAGCTTAAATCGCTTTCGTTTTTAGTCTAGTTTTCTTTATTCTTACATTTTAGTCACTTAGGGTTAGTTAAAAGTTAAAAAAATCATTTTAGGTTTAAATTTTGATAATTTAGGTTTTTAAGTCACGTTTTTACGTTCTCGTTTTAGGTTTTAACTTAAATAGCTTTCGTTTTAGGGTTTTCCTTTATTCGTTTTTGCATGTTATTAGTAGATTTAGAATCTCAAACCCTAATTTGTTATTATTCAAGCATAAATCCCAAACTGACACTCGATTTTCAAATTCACGCCTCATCGGGAAGAACGACCCGGGTTCAGTTTTAAACTTTGTGTGTAACGAAGTGAGAGACCGATACTTCCGGTAATACTATACTACTATTATTGAGATTATCCTATTTTTTATATATTTATATATATTTATTATATATTTATATGTATTAAAAGGCTTTTGTCAGGTGAAGATGCAACAAGGGCAATACCCAACATGGGTTTCAACTTGGTTAATGTTGAAGGTGTAGAGAGTAAGGTGATGAGGGAATGTTGTTTTGTTGTTGAGAAAGATGCGTGGCTAAGAGATTTGATAGGTCTTGTAGTTGATTAATGTCATCAACTAGGCTTTCTCTACTTGGAGATAGAGGTGTTGTGTGTTGAGTTTGGTTGTCACTTTGTGGTGGAGCTTGGGTGTGAGTAACATGTGAATTGATGGGTGAGATGGGAAATGAAGGATGTGAGACAACTTGTGGTGATGTGGGAATGTCCTTAATGTAAGGATTTGGTAATGCTTGATTAGGGTGATTGTTTTATTGAGATGGTTCATGATGAGGAGTGATTGGTTTTGGCATTGATGTAGGTGAATTTACATTGAGCTCATTGGATGTGTTACAAAGGTTTAGTTTTTTCCTCCAAATGGGTTTCACACTCATTTTGGCTACCCTTGATGGTTTGGATGTGGGTTTGTTAGGAGATGTTATTGGTAAGGATAATTGTGATGATGATGGTTAAGAATGTATTTATAGTAGAGGAAAGGTTTAAATTAGGAAGAATGAACATTTAAAGGATCAAATCCAAGAAATGTTTGTGAATTTATGGAAACACTAGCTAAGTCTAAAGGGTATTAGGTCAAAGAAGGATGAAAATACTGTTTTACCCGTCACAGTCTAGGCCGGTCCCCCTAATTAGGAGTTGGCCGCCTACTGCCATTTCCCAGATTTCCTAAAATTTAATTTTTCTTAAAATTTTGTGTGAGGGTTTCTGTTTTGGTGGTTAATTTGCAGCAAGTCTATCCTTTTATGGCAATTAAGATTTTTTAGCACATAGCAATTAAGCATTCAACATTCTACATATATATGACAAGTTGTAGGATAAAACTATTTCACATAATTTTGGCATATAATCATATATGAATTGAAGACCAAAAGAGTGAAGAGCATATAAAATAGTAACTAGATATAATGCACAGAGAATTTTTTCTTGACAAGAGGGTTAAGTTAAAAACGAACCAAACTTTTGTGCAAATACTAGTGTGTGCCTAAGTGCGACAAATGTGGAGTAGCGATTATTTCGACACTAAGACATGTAAAACCTAAGAAATAATCCAAATGCTCCTTGATTTAATTTTGCTCAACCAAGATTGTCGAAAATATATATTAGATTATATACTTTTGACAACAAGTAAGAGAACATTATGCATATGTGAAAAATGTTTTTAGCATATCTCAACAATATATGAAAATTGATTTTCATGTGCTCCTAGTTGTGAGAAAGACTTTTTAGAAAATAATAGATTGGGACTATTGTATATATGTATAATGAGATATGCATTTAGATAGAAGAATTTGTAAAAGTTTGCTTATAGACTTTTCCCAATCTTGTGTTTTTGTGTAAAATAGAAACCTAGACACAGAGAGAGAAAAAAATATTTTAGTCAGTCAGGTGGGTGGTCCCCTTAAAGTCTGGCCGGTCCCCTTAAAATTAAGGGGCCGCCCTTTATGAATTAAGGGGGCCGCCACCTGTTGAGAAAAAATTTTCTCAGATTTTTGACAAACAGTTCTTTGATGATTATCATTTCTTTATTATGCCGAAAACTTAATCAATTTGTTCCATCATTCCTAGACCTAGACGTAAGTAGTTAAATGGCTCACATTTAAGTGGTTTAGTTAGAATATCGGCTATGTTGTCTGTGACAACCGTGATTTGAGCAGGTTAATTTATACCTTTGAATTTTACCGTAAGTATTGGACAACAATTGATGATGATGTGTTTCAAGCTGTCAGAGATTTTTTTGTGAATTGGCACTTCCCTAGAGGATGCAACTCTTCTTTTATAGCCCTTATTCCCAAGATCCAAGATGCCAAATTTATGAAAGACTTTCGTCCTATAAGTCCATATTGTGAGCGTTTACAAAATCATAGCAAAATTTTGCCAACAGGATTATGTCTAGTTATGCCGTTATCTCATAATTGAGGTTCAATCAGCTTTTTGCCTAATCGTTAAAATTCTTGATGGCCTTTCATTCCTAAATGACTCTATTCTTTGGTGTAAGTTTAATAAAGCAAATGGGATGATTTTAAGGTGGACTTTGAAAAGGCTTTGATGTCTGTGAAATGGGCTACTTAGATGTCGGCCCATAAATGCATTTGGATTTGGCTTTAAAATGGCGTAATTGGATCATAGTGTGTCTAATAACGTTAAATCTAATGAAACGTGCTCAATCGTTAATGTTACCCTACTTTGGAGTTTTAGTTCCATAAAAAGGCTTAAAGCAAGTGATTCCCATCTCTCCTTTTTATTTATTTTGATTATGAAACTCTTCACCTCACGCTCAAGAAGTCTTAAACCACGGTTTAATATAAAGGTAATCTCTCTAAACGACTCTTTCACGATCTCATCATTTGTTATGCGGATGACGTTAGTCTTTATAAGGTGATTGGAACAACAATAACATTCAAAACTTTATTGATTGTTTAGGTGTTTCTACTTAGCTTCAGGCCTTAAAATAATCTTCAACAAAAAAAAAATTGATGGGGAATGGTGATTAGCTAAAGTTGTTGCACAGCTTAGAGCTTCATTGATTGCTGCTCTATTTTAACTGCATCCCTTCAATTATCTTGGTCGTGAAGGTTGTAGGAACATGTCAAGAATTAACTCGAGTGACATGTTATCTCTAAGGTTTCTTCAGATTGTCCAAATGGAAGCTTAAACTCCTTTCTATAAGCGGCCGCCTTACCCTTTTAAAGTCGGTTCTTACCTCGATTCTGCTTTATCATAAGTCTATATTCAAGGTACCAATTGGCGTGTTAAATCATTTGGAATTTATTCGTCGGAATTTTTCTTTTATGGAGTTGATGGTTCTGATAGGAAGCTTGCTTGGATTGGCTGGAATATGGTTCTATCTAACCTCAAAAAAGAATTGTGGTCTTAGGTTTTTGGTTTTGTCTCTAGTTTTTTTGCACATAATCGCGCTCTCCTTTTCAAGTGGGTTTGGAGATTTCTAACTGATGGTTCGTCTTTGTGGACTCGTTTTATTAAAGCCATCTTTGGTAACAAAGGAGCTTTAGATACTCATAAGTTGATTCCTAGAAGATCTCCATGGCAAGACGTAATTCTTGCTATTCATTCGCTTCAAAGTAAAGGTATAAATCTTATGGATTTCATTCAAAAAAAAGTTGGCAACGGTGAGAATACTTCTTTTTGGGATGATTCTTGGTTAGGAGAGGTTGCGTTGAAGGTTCTTTATAAAAGGTTATATGCTTTAGAGATGTGTAAATCTATTAGTGTGGCCGAGAAAATGGGTCATCCCTCTTTGTCTCATTATTTTCGTAGGATGCCAAGAGGTGGTGTGGAGCAGGAAAATTATGGTTTACTTTGCTCGAAAGTTGCTGATCTTGTGCTCCCAAATATATCAGATAGATGGTGTTGGTCTTTAGAAGGCTCACAAGAGTTTTCGGTTAAATCCTCTCGCATCTTAATTGATAATACAATCTTGCCGAAAGCTGAAGTTCCAACTAGATGGCTTAGAGTCGTTCCCATCAAGGTAAATGTTCATGCTTGGAGGGTTTGCTTGGATAAATTACCTACTAGAGCTAATCTTTCGCTTAGAGGAATGGATATTCCATCAATTGCTTGTCCCCTTTGTAATTCGGCTGTGGAATCCACTTCTATATTTTTTTCGCTTGTCCCTTGGCTCGCCAAGTTTGGAGAAAATTTTTGATTTGGTGGGAACTTGAAGATGTGGCTTTTAACTCCTATAACGAGTGGCTCATCTGGATTGTCAATATTCGTTTACATAAGCAATTGAAGGTGGTTCCCTAAAAAGGTATTTGTTACGTGATGTGGTGGTTAATTTGGCGCTTCAGAAATCAATTGCTCTTTGGGAATTCTCAACCAAGGCGTGCTCTCTTATTCGATGATGTAGTTCAATTTTCTTATACGTGGTGCTCTAGTCGATCTAAGTGTAATGTTAATTGGGTCACTTGGTTACAAAACCCTAATTTTGTTATCTTGTAATCTTTTCTAGCTTCTTGCTAGTGTTTTAATAAAAATCTGTTGTTCAAAAAAAAATTTATACCTTTAGAAATGGCTAAGTGTCCATTTTGTATGTTTCTTGCGTGCTATGTGTTCTATAAGTATGTTGAAGTGGGTTACTGTGGAAACCAATAAGATCTCCTTAGATCTTTGTAGCTTGGGTTGTTTAGACCTTTATCTAGGATAATATCAATGTTCATAAGTTATAAAAACAAAGCGGAATAAGAACAAAAGATATGAACAAGGTTTTTACCAAACATTCATCACAACCCCAATATTATTTGAACAACAATAATACGGTTACAATCAATGAACTGTAACAGTGATCCAAAGATCCATGAGGCCTACACCTCCACTATACGTAGACGTCTACATTGATCCAGATGTACACAACACACTTTTTCTGGATACTCAAACAATAAGCCTAGACCTCCTTTTATAGCTAAGGAGCTCAAGCTTTACATGGAAACTATTAAAAGATATTAATTGACAATATTTATTTTGACCGAAAAAAATTAAAATATACACCTTTGACCAAATCTTCATTTTGAACAAATTAAATATTCATCTTTGAACCAAAATCTTCCATTTTGACCAAATTAAATATCATCTTTTATCTCTTCAACATTATCTCTTTTTGAACAATTCATTATTATCTTCTACATCTTGTAGAATCCACAATGACACTTTGGTATCCTTTTGTTTCCATCTTGTTTTCATTCGTGTTTTGGTCTTATCAAACCAAATATAATTCCCAACATCTCCCCTAGTTGATAATACAACACCAAATAAAGCACGAACTTGCCCCTGAAAGTTGATATACTGAATGAAACTTCCCCTTAATCCATACTATACCACCAAGAATCAACAAGTTGCAAATCATCAAATCATCTTCCCCTTTTTGTCATAATCAAATAGGAGACTAAAGTATGCAACTTTGATCTTCACAACCACAAACCAATATTACACTTCCAATCCAAGTATTCCAATGTCCCAAATTTCCCTCCATTACGCACCTTAAGAAAAATAAACTTGAGCAGTAGAAACTTACACTAGCAGTAGTAACAAAGGCTAGCAGTAGTAAAAACCTTCATCTTGATGTAACATATAAATGGTTAAACATTTTAACATTAATCCCTCTTTTTATTTATTCCCCTGAAACCCATATTTAACCATTCTTGAAATCTTCAATTCTGTAGCTCTATGTAATGATTACGATTAAGAAAAATTAAGTATAACGAACTTGATGTAGAAGTAGAATATCCCAAATTTGTATCTTATGTCTTGCACTATAATATGATAAGAACTCATAATCTTCTTCTTCGTTTTATGAGTAGACCTCGATCTCTTGATAAATCCGCATGCCTATACATGAGTCACTAAGCCAAGTGATAGTAAATACCTGTGAGTACTACAATGTATCTCCTTACATCAGGTAAAAACTAGTTTTATCAAGTCTTCATCATAAACCGTATATAACCAAGCAAGTTATCTTCAAGACCAAAAGATATAATAAGAACACACATCTGAAAATTTTCCACTTCATCTTCAAAAATAAGCAATAAACAATCATCTTCGTAATCAATTAATCAATAAATCACCATAACGAGCCTTTTATTCAATTAAGAAAACCAAAAACTAATTATACCAAGAAACCCTTGAATAATAACAATACTTGAAAGGATCGTATTGCCATACCAAAAAAGGTAGAGGAGGACGACATAAAGATTGTTATAGAATTTAAACTTCCAAAACCTCATAAAACTTTTACCACAAATCGGTTTCTTGAAATTTAGGGTTTTAGGGTTTCTTCAAAAACCTTGTAATCCTAGATCGAGAGCCACCAGGCTCTGATACCAATTGTGGAAACCAATAAGATCTCCTTAGATCTTTGTAGCTTGGGTTGTTTAGACCTTTATCTAGGATAATATCAATGTTCATAAGTTATAAAAACAAAGCGGAATAAGAACAAAGATATGAACAAGGTTTTACCAAACATTCTCCACAGCCCCAATATTATTTGATCAAGATAATACGGTTACATCAATGAACTGTAACAGGGATCAAAGATCCTTGAGGCTACACCTCCACTATACTAGACGTCTACATTGATCCAGTGTACACACACACACTTTTCTGGATACACAAAACAATATGCCTAGACCTCCTTTTATAGCATAAGGAGTCAAGGCTTTACATGGAAACTATTAAAAGATATTAATGACGAAATATTTATTTTGACCAAATTAAATATACATCTTTGACCAAATCTTCATTTTGACCAAATTAAATATTCATCTTTGACCAAATCTTCATTTTGACCAAATTAAATATTCACATTCTTTATCTCTCATCATTATCTCCTTTTGACCAATTCTTTATTATTCTTCTTACATCTTAGAATAATCCCACAAAGACACTTGTCCTTTTGTTTCCATCTTGTTTCATTCGTGTTTTGTCTTATCAACTCAAATATAATTTCCAACAGTTACTTATGTGAATGATGTCATTTTAGAGGTAAATGATTATCTTATTTTGTGTGCATATGAGTTTGGTGTTAAGTATTCTATTTGTTCACGTGTGATGATAATGGAAATGAACGACGTGTTGCATGCATTGCTACGTCAATAGTTGGATAATTAAGTGTTAAGCGTTTATGGGGAATATGTCATTTATAAATGAAATAAGTGAGTGAAATATAGAAGTTTGTAGCAAACTTTCTAAATATAGAAAGCGGTTTGGTGAAATGAAAGTTATATTTAGAAAGTTTAGTAAGTAGCGTTTAAGTAAAAAGGTTTAATAAAATTAGCTTGTGTTTTTATAAAAACTTAAGGTAATAAAGTAAATTAGTTAATTAATAATTTAAAAAATAATAAAAAAAATATATATAATATAGGGTGCGTCCGGTTTTAGAGAAAAAAAAAGAAAAAAAAGTATTTTTTTTACTAAGCTAAGTTTGGGTTGGGCTAGGACTTAGGATATAGATTTAAAAACCCAACTTGGCCCATCCTTTTCTCCCTTCTTTTTGTTTCCGTACGAATTCAGCTCCCCAAAACCCTAAGGAGTCGATTTTCATTAAAGATCCAAGAACAATCAAGAGTTGTGATTTAGGTGCTAAGATTCAAGGTAAGTGTGTTCTTCATAACTAGATTTTATTATTCATGTAACCCTAATTATGATGGATCTAGGGTTTACATAAAATACAGAATATTAATTATATTTAATGATGCTAGAATGATTAGGGCGTGATTAGGGTCATGTTCATGCAATTGGTTAGGTTAGATTTGCGTTAAAACTTGATTTAGGGTTGAGCAGAATTTTGGGTCGTGTTCAACGACTGATATCTAGATGATTAAAACGTGGATTGATATGTTTGTTGAGTCTATGAATAATCCAAAAGAGTATACTTTCCATAAAATCCAGCCTCGAAAGTTTTTAAGGTCGGGAAGTCATTCAAATGTTGGTTACACTAAAAGTTGTCAAATCAGTAAATAAGGGTCAGATTTAGGTCATGTTTGGGAAGGTAAAACCCTAACTTAAAAGTGGAATTAAGCTTATCCCTTCTACAGTAGTTAAGTTCCATATATCTATGGATAATCCTATAAAAATTAGCCTCGAAGCATTCTAGAGTATAGGTAGTTTTAGAGTGATAGATTTTGGTGTGCAATCATAACCGAATAGACAGTTTGAAGTTTTATTTTATTTGAGGTAGTTTTACATATGTAATTAATACTTTGAGAGATACACAAGGTATTTTAATAATACTCATAAATGAACAGGTTTGATTTTTGGTATAAAATTAAGAAGGTCTAATAATGGATTTGGCACAGTAAAAGACACTAAAATTCTGCAATTCTGATTTAATTATAAGTAGCTAGTGTAAAGTGTTAATGAGATGGTTAAGGTTGGGCATGGTGTCGGGGTGACCCATGATGGTTAACTAAACCCTTATACATCCATCATATGTGTGTTACATGGACTAGATCTTTTAGCTTGGTCGCGTATAACCGTGTTTATTTATTTGTATAGTTGCGCATTAAAATTTGGAAGCTGCGTTTGAGCATTCAGGTGAGTTTCATAGCCCCTCTTTTCTTATGATTTATTGGGTGGAAATGATGCAAAGTGTTTGGAAATGTTTTGATTACTGTGATAATGTGTTGCAAAGATCATGGACTATACGTTGACTAATGTATTTGTGTGCTACATGTTTTGGGATTGATTATTGAGAATGTGAACTAATCAGAGGTCATACCTGCGGGTATCCTTGGCCTTGTTTGAGTGCTGGTACTAGTGGCTAGCGAGCAGGAAGGTTACTTTGAGAGTATCCATAGCCTGGGCTAAAGGGGTAACCACAGGGACCTTGGTACGATATGAGACGTCTCATGGTCGTTTGCTGGGTATTTGTGTGATTGATTTGATTTGCATGTTAGCCTATACGATAGTTCATTTATTGTCCTGTAATGTTTTCTTTAGTATCACAGTAATTTATAATTGGATTTGATTATTGTGTCTTAAACCTATGACTCTCACCAACTTTATGTTAACGTTTTTAAGCATCATTTTCAGGTAATCATTTTGAGGATGTTGAGTTTAGGAAGAGTGTGTAACACCCCCAAAATGGGTCGCATCGGAATATGGGTTGGAGAGTGTTACTTCATAGATCAATAGCACGAGATATGAAACGACCTCTATATAAGGTCGTTTAAATTTGATACATTGATTAAAAGACTTGTTTTTTATACAATAGCCCGAAGCTTAAATAGTTCATCCATGAAAAGTAAAGATTTTAAGACATAACAAATATTCCCAAAATGTAATGCATCCAATTCTTTATAGTAATGACTCCAAAATGGTGATCACCAATGTATCCTTGTTTCTCGTACCTTATTGACCTGAGAAAACATTCTTTAAAACGTCAACATAAAGTGTGAGTTCACAGATATAGTAAATGTATAAATATGAACCAAAGATTTCCGATTTAAGACATGTAACACATACAATATCATAAAATTAATTACGAAGTGCACTAAGCTCATGACACCGAATCTCGACATAGGAAATTGTATGATGCAATTTAAATGACAAAATGTGCCATGTAGATGTTCCAACCCGCAACATCCAAATTTTTCAGACATGTATACATTCGTTGTTTCAGTACATTCGAAACTGATGAGCGCTACTCACCCGAACGGGGATGTCAATCCCAAATAGATCTATTCATAACATTCGCGCGTACGCTAACTACAATGACAATTTCATGATAGTGGCAATAGTGGGTTTAGCTACTTAGGCCAACTCGTAATCGTTTAAAAGAGTACTTGCGTCCAAATGTAAAACAATGCATGTTTCTCACCCCAAAGTTGTAAAACAATATAGTTGTATAAAGCGGGGCTATGAACTCACCGTAAGTGAATGATTGATTATCTAAATCAAAATGAGGATCGCCTCGGCAATTTGAGTGCAACCTAATTAAAATATAGGCGTATGATATAAATTTCATAAAATTAAAACATCATACATGTTCGTATATTACACCCACCACCAATATTTTTATTAATTCTTTAAAAGTTAAAACAATAATTAACTCGTACTTTATTAAATTAAAGCATATATACTTGTACTTGTAAAGAAAATATTATTTTTATTTACTAACGCATTATTTGTAAAAATGTATGATTTAATAATGATATGTCATTATTAATTTAATTGTTTCATAAAAGATTGTATAAAAATAAAGTAATGCGCGCGAGTTTTAAAACCTCATATCTTTATCGTTTCGACTCCGTTTTATACGTTTCTTATGTCCACGTCTCCGTATTAAAATAATTTATCAAAACATCATATTTATAAAGTTTAACCCACAGATGAACAAACGATTTTTATAAAACTAATTATATGTAACTTGATTAAATCATAATTCGTTCGTTATAGTTCCGTTTCTCGAGATCCTTATGTCCTTGGATTAGTATTAAGAAAATTTATCAAAATATTAAATTTATATAATTTAAATCCCTGATGAACAGTAGTATTTACTATTCACAGCAGTTTATAAAAATTGTTTTTATACAATTAATTATATATAACTTGTAAAATGCGTAACTTGCTCGTTATAATTCTGTTTTTCGAGTTATTTATGTCCGTGAGTTTGTATTAAAGAAATTTCTCAAAATATTAGATTTATGGGATTTTTACCTCTGATGAACAGTAACTTTACTGTTCATCACAGTTTATAAAATTATTTTTATAAAGTTAATTAGATATAACTTGTAAATTCCGTAACTTGTTCGT
>BQNB010095775.1:6537-25781 GCA_026074375.1 Tanacetum coccineum
TTAATTAGTTTTATTTAGTTTTAATTAATAATTAGGGTTAGGTTTTAATTAGTTTAATTAAACTTTTATAAAAAGATAAAAATTAGGGCTTTTATTTTTAGAAAATTTCTGCACATTTTCTTTATTTAGTGTAATTTTTATAAAATTTTTAGGACTTTATTTTTAATAGTTTTATTATTTTTATAGATTTTAATTAGTTTAAATTTTAGAATAATCATATCTTTCAATCTAAAAAGCAAAAAAAAATGTTTTTCTTTTTCCTAAAATTTTCTTTTGTCTTATCTTAGGTTTAGAATTTTAGTTTACATTTTTAGGGGTTAAATTTAATTTATTTGCTTAATTTTCACATTTTAGTTGTTTCCCGTATTAGTCTAATTGTTTAATTGTTTTTAATTGTCCATTTTAATTGTTGCTTTAGATTATCAAAATCATCTATTTACTTATTCAAATCATATTCCAAACTTAAATAAGGTTTCAATTTCACTAGTCGTTGGGGAAACGACCCGGGTAATCATATTTGCCCGGTTTAATATACGTATTATATATTATATTATATATATTTTTGAGAGTGAATTTTACCACGGGTAACTTGGTAATTTTCTTAATTGCTCTTAGGTTTATATTATATTATGATATATTTTAGGTATATAAAACTTTCACACCACTCACTTTGATTGAATAAATCATAGGTCAGATTATCTGGATTGTGTACCTCAGTGAGTGCATCTGAGCCATTCCTGGAGAGATTCGCCATGAGAGCAATCTTGGCTGAGTTGAGTTCATCACAATCAGAGTCATATGCATCCAGATCATCGGCTTGATAAGCAGCATTATGGGTAATGCTGCTTATTTTGTGGAATGATCATAACAAATTTTGGATTTAGTCATCATATGAACAGTTTGCGCAGATTGACCTCTTTTGAAAATGATATTATCAAGTTGCTTAATTTTCTTTTCTAAAGCAATTTCTCTATCAATATTTCTGTTTTCTTCCATTTTTAAATCATTTTTGAGATCAGAAACTGTTTTCCTTAAAGAATCCTTTTCTTGCACTTGTTCAGAAAGAGTTTGCTTAAGACGTTCAATCTCGGCATACTGTTCATTTGATCCTGAAAAACTGTTCTCAACATTTTGCATTTCTTTCAAATCTTTAACCTCTTCTTTATATCTGTCAAGCTCGGTAGTCAAAGCTTTATTGGCGCTTTTATATTCCAGATTAACATTGGTGCAGTGCATCACTTGGGTATTTAATTGTTCAAACATAGATAATATCAGGGCATCTTGTTGAGCAGAAGAGTTAGAATTCTGGACAGTTTCCTGTTGTGTTTCACTCAGATACTGAGAATAAGGAATGATATTGCTATCACTGGTTATTTCAGTTTCTGACTGAATCACATCATTAGACTGTTCAGAAGACGTCATTATCTGCTCACTTTGATTGATTAAATCATAGGCCAGATTATCCGGATTGTGTACCTCAGTGAGTGCATCTGAGCCATTCCTGGAAAGATTCGCCATGAGAGCAATCTTGGCTGAGTTAAGATCATCACAATCAGAGTCATAGGCATCCAGATCATCGGCTTGATAAGCAGCATTGTGGGTAATGACAGTCTGAGAGGTTTGAGTGTCAGGAAGTCCTGGATCTGCCAAAAATGCTATTTCTTCCTCTGTTAAAACTTGACCACTTGCTTGAGCTTGAACCAGCAACACTTTATCATTGAACCACGTTTCATCCCTTTTTCTCTTGGGCATAGTACACTGCTTGGAAATATGACCCTCCCTTTTGCAGTTGTAACAGATGACAGTCCGTTGTTTCCCTATGTTGCTTCCACTTGCTCTAGGAGTGTATTTTCTCGTTGTTCCAACAGCATAAGTAGTTTGTCTCCCCTGAACAGGTTGCACAGTTACTTTTTCATCATAGATGGTAGCTTGTTGACGAGGGTTTGATGAAGTCCTTAGCTGATTGTTGGTAGTAGGATACCGGGATGTGACAACAGCAGTTAAGAATGACATCATGTGATTGATCGCATCAATTGGATCATCCCCTTTCTGGAACACTGGAACAATTAGACCGGAGTCTGGTTGGGAAAATTCAGATTGTTGATGTTGGTAAGTTGTGGGAGCATATTCCAATTGTGGGATGGATGATTGTGGAGAATAAACGTTGTGGTGAACTGAGGATTGGTACTCATTTGATGGATAAGTGATTGAAAGAGGTGTTGATTGACTGGTTGTGAATTGTTGAGTCTGATAAGGTGTTACAAACTGTGAAGACGGATATGGTGAAACATGATGTTGAAGTTGAGAGTTCGGGAGAGTGTGTAGATGAGATTGATAAGTTGACGGAGGTAATTGGTGAGATGCAACTAAAGCAAGAGGATCGGAGTTACGTTCATGCATCAAACGAACTTCATTTGCATGTCTTTCGTGTTGTTGCAGGTAAGCATGAAGCTGATCAACATTGGTAGTATGCAAGTCTTTGACCAATTTAACATCAGTAACAAATTTGCTCCATTCATCAGGAAGAGTGTTTAAAAACTTGGTGTTAACTTGAAATTGCTCCAATGGCATCTTGTAGATGTTCATATCATTGAGTAACAGAGTGAACCTCAAGTAGTACTCATGTAACGACTCTCCTTTCTTGTAAGTGAACTTATCGAATTCATCATACAGCTTGCATTCTCGTTCTTGTTTTGTTAACGACGTTCCTTGCATTAGCAGTTTAATCTTCTCCCAAAGATCTTTTGCAACACGATGTTGACTCACAAGAGCATAGATTTCAGTTGGAAGGCCTTGGAGAATGATGTTTATTGCTTTGATGTCACAATCAGCTTGAATGGCTTCAGCGGGAGTCAGTTCAATATATTCCTTAAGCCTTGTTGCTCCATCCACAGTGATTGAAGGCCAAACGAGTGGTCCTTTTTCAACAGAGGCAAGAATCATTCTTCCATGAGGTCTATTCAACATATACAGTTCCATTCGGCTCTTCCAAGAATCATACAAGTGTTTTTCAAGCATTGGTGGTTTGTTGTCTCCTCCTGAAAGAAGTGACTTATCGGCAAGAGTCGTCATTGTGGTATCAAAAAGATTACAAATTGATCGATCGGTGGTAGAAAGAAATTGTGTTTGGTTATGTGATTGTTGAGTCTTGAAATGAAACTACACGGGATTTTACAATTCTCGACAAAACCGGGAAAACAAGTTAATGTTTCACGGGATTTTACAAGTCAAAGAAATAACCGTATAATTTAGAAATTTGAGTTAGTGTGTCTTAAATGGAATTGACTAGTTCGGTTGACAAAGAAATTGCCTAGATCGGTTGTCTTGTTCGGTTGACAAAGGGACAAAATAGTTCGGTCCACTTGTTCGGTTGACAAAGAGTTAAACTAGATCGGTTCAGCTGGTTCGGCTATGCTTGTTCGGTTATCTAGTTCGGTTGTCAAACAATTCTTTGAATCAAAAACTTGTTCGGTTGTCAAAGGATAAAAGCTAGTTCGGTTCCCACTTAACTTAAGTAATTCGGTTCTTGAAGCAGAAACTCGTTCGATTGTCAATGGAGAAAATCTAGTTCGGTTCCCACTTAACTTATCTCGTTCAGTTCCAACTGAAACACCTAGTTCGATTCTTTTCGTTCGGTTCCAACTGAAACACCTAGTTCGGTTCTTTTCGTTCGGTTCCAACTGAAAACACCTAGTTTGGTTCTTCTCGTTCGGTTAACTAGTTCGGTTATCTAGTTCGGTTCCAACAGACAACACACTAGTTCGGTTATAACTACTACGAAACCCAAATTTTCAAAACTCAAAAAGACACATTTTTGAATGGTTTTTAGCAAAAATTCTTGTACAACTAGTGTTACTAACCCTATAGGAACAATAAAATGAAAACTTTAAGGTTTTTACGCCAAAAATTTGAATCAAAAATTTTGTTCTTTATAAAGATTTTGAACACAAATCACAAGACAAACACAAAAACTAAACACACCACTCCATGGCTCTTGATACCAATTGAAGAAACATGTAATCTAATGATCTACCAAGAACAAGAGAGAGATGTGGGTTGTGATGTTTAGTGAGAGAAAGTATATGGAATGGATGAAGTGTTATTACTATATGGAAAAATGGGAAAAATAAAACAACCAACCCCTCTCCATGGCTAGGAGAGGGGTTTATATAGTTACATGATGGCCGACCCATGGGCTATGATGGGCTTCCATAGGCTTGCAGGCTGAATTAGCTTCTATACTTAACATGACACATCTACCTGAAGTAAGACCTATTACAACTTGAGTGGCCCGACACTTTTTGTGTTTCCAAACAATATTTACCTTGGACATTCATTTCATCATTTCTTTATGCTTGCTAGTTTATATAAGGAGATTTTATATAAACTTTTGCTTATGCAGATCATTGCAGCTTCAGCTATTGCTATTTTTTTTTATTCTTCGAATGAGAGTGTGGGATCACCGCCCTCTCAGGTTATTCTTTTTGGTGATATTCCTACTATTATTCCTTCTACTTCTGTGGTTGCTCTAGAGATTTCTACTATTGCTCCTGTTATTTTATCTGCCGCTCCTGTGGTTGAGACGACTCTTATCGCTTCACCTACTGGATTGTGTGGCTTGGTTCCCTATTCGGGTTTCGATTCTACTTCACCAGATTAGATGTCTTCACCAGAGCACATTTCACCGCTACTGCTATTTCACCTTTATGCACCGATTCTTTTGAGGCTCCTGATTCTTCTGATGGACCACCATCGCAGGACCCTTATGTTGCTACCGTTGCTCGTTGGAGGAGCAGGGTAACAACACGTCCATCATCATCATCTGAGTTTCCTATTGCTCCTGTTATTGCCATACCCAGGATTCGTTCATCGGTCATTGATTTCGTATTCCGACCCGGGGAGGGCTATTCTTTTGGTTCGACCTCTACCCACCCATTTTTTCTTAATGGGGCCGCGTAAGTTGTTGACTGCGAGAAAGAGAGTTGGACCTTTACCAGCTCGTAGATTAGCATGGAGGCATGTATCACCTTGTTCTTCAGACCATCACCCATCTTCTTCTAGTTCATCTTCGGATTCTTTACCAGTTTATCTTTGGGTTGGATGGCAATCAGTTCAGGCTCATTCTGGATTCTTCGAATAGAGATGTACACTAGATTTTGTTACCCTCCGAGGACGAGCACACGACATAAATTACGGCATTTCGTTGTTGGTGTGATACTCTTATTATTACTTTTTATCCACCTGACTACATCAGAGTCATCATTAGATATTCTTATTTTTTCTTTTTTTTTATCTGAGAGGAACCCCAGCTTCGATCTTCACATTCTGCTAGACCATCTCGCAAGAGATGTAGATCCCCGGTTAATTCTGTACCATCATCTACGCCAGTTATGGGATCATTAGATCCTACTCGTGCTGATCTCTTACCACCTCGTAAGAGGTTTAGAGATTCATATTTGTCTGAGGCTAGCATAGAGGAGGATACCGAGATTGATCCTATAGAGACTGAGGTTGATATGGAGTTGGGTATTGGTGATGGGGATGATGTTAGAGATCATGTTGAGATTGACCCTAGGGATGTCAGGGAGAAACAGTGCGTATGAAGGCTGACTCTTGTGCATAGAGAAACGGTAGAGTGTAGGATTCGACCCCGATGTCGGCTATGATAGCTTGAGATTGAGATTGTAAAGCCAACTGGAGAGGATTCTTTTGTTTCGTCTGGCACTAGGGATGACATTGTTAGGTCATTTGAGGATATGCCGATTGACTTAAATGATGTTATGCGTGACTTTTACCATCATATGTCTGAGGTTCGTATTGATAGGATTGTCGGGATTAAGACTGTTTAGAGACGGTTGGAGGCTGATCAGTTGATAGCTAGGGGATAGAGAGTTAGTATGATCGAGAGGGTTGATAGCTTAAGGTTGGAGAACCTCAAGGTTCGTGCTATGTTGGATATTAAGAGGGATCGTGTGAACAGTCTTCGTCTTTACAAGTCTCTTTCACAGGAGGAGTTTCGTCAGGTTCGTAGGGATCGTGATGATACTCGGGGGAGACTTAGGAGTTTAGAGTCATATGTTAAGAGACGTTTGGGTTTTCGCCCTTAGACTAGTAGTAACCCCATGATCATGTAGGGACACCTAGACTGATGGTTAGTCTAGATGTTTAGCAGTAGAAATAATTGTAGATCATGTACCTATTTTGATTTTGGTTGAACCGAAATATGCTTTTATTCTATGTGAAATGAAAAAAGCTTGTATGACTCTCACGCTTATTTATCTAATATTGTTATTTTATTCGTTCTGTCATCGTGCTGTAATTATATTTTGTTTATAGAATGTATTAAATTATCGTTATCTATTAATCGTGTATCACGTTTCAAATCTCACCCATGGGTTGTGTCTTGTAATTAGAACAATGACTAACATCATTCTGGTATGACCATGCCGCAATTAAAGCAATGTTCAACCACGTGTGGGACGCTAGCTATATAGGACCTCTCTGGGTTAAACCCAAGATCTTAAACTCGGGATGGGAATGAAAAATGGTTAATGGAGATGGTCATGGGAAAAATGGTGTATTGGAAATGGTACTAGAATGGAAAACAATGGGGGCGACAACGGTAGTGACGGTAATGAGAACCTAATGTGAATGGAAGAGGCGATAGCTTGTTGCTGTGAATGTACTTAACCAAAGGATTTCATGAAAATGTCAACCACTGATGTTTTAATAGGAACAGAGGTTGTGGTTGGTTAGATAAGATGGAGTGAAAAAGATGGAAAACTGTGTTTAACATCAGCAAACTGTCATGGAGTAGATATCAAGCGAAGTATGCTACCTGTACTTTGCTCAACAGTGCATTAACTTGGTGGAATTCTTACAAGAGAACCATCAGAACTGATGATGCATACGCTTTATCATGGAGAGAGCTGTTGAAGCTGATGACTGAAGTGTACTGCCCGAGAAATGAGATCCAAAAGATGGAAACCGAGTTATGGAATTTGTCAGTGAAGAACAATGACATGGCTACTTACACTCAAAGGTTCCAAGAACTTACCATGATGTGTACCAAAATGGTCCCCGAGGAGGAAGATCGGGTGGAGAGATTCATTGGAGGTCTTCCTGATAATATCCAGCAATGTATTGTTGCGAACCATAAGCTACATTGATGTTGTTTCGAATTGCCACAATGGATAGATCAAAATTTGAAGGGCTATGGTGTAAGAAATGCAGAGTACAAGAGAAGATTGAACAACAACTATAGAAACAAACCGTTAAGGCAACACTCCATCCCTATAAACGAAGAATACTTTAGGTTAGAATGTTTGCTAGAGCCTATATGGTTAGGTAACAATGAGAAGAATGGTTTGAAGGAACACTTCCTTTCTGTTATAGGTGTAAGCTACACTCACGAAGGACAGTTGTACTACTAAATGTGTAGTAATGTAAGAGGATGGACATCTAGCCTAGGATTGCAGATCTGTTGTGACTTTGTACACTACTCAAGGTAACTCCAGGGCCGAAAGCAGGGGAGTTATTACATGTTTTGAGTGTGGTGCACAAGGACATTACCGGAAGGGTTGTCCCAAAGTCAAGAACCAAAACCGTGGGAACAAAGCAAGAGTTCCTGTTGCAAGAGGCAAAGCATATATCCTAGGAGGAGGTGATGCTAACCCGGGTTCCAACACTGTCATGGGTATGTTCCTTCTCAACGATCATCATGCTTATATGTTATTTGATTCGGGTGCTGATAGAAGTTTCGTATCAAATACTTTTAGTGCATTGCTAGATATCATACCCTATGCCTTAGACGTTAGTTACGCTGTCGAGCTAGCTGACGGAAGAACTTCAGAAACCAACACTGTGCTTAGAGGCTGTACATTAGGATTGTTAGGACATCCATTTAATATCGACTTGATGCCCATAGATTTGGGTAGTTTCGACGTTATCATCGGCATGGATTGGTTAGCAAAGAATCATGCAGTGTCCTAGAGTGTTAGTGTATTGTCTGATCTGGGTGGGGGGGGGAAAAAAAACGAGAGATAGTGCGTATTCCTTACGGAAACGAAATTCTGATCGTTCAAGGAGACAAAAGTGACAAGGAGAAGAAATCAACGTTGAGCATTATATCATGTGAAAAGGCCCAGAAGTATATGGAGAAAGGTTGTCAACTATTTTTGGCGAAAGTTCAGGTTAAAAGAAAACAAAGACAAGTCGAAGGAGAAGCGACTCGAAGACGTGCCGACTGTACGGGAAGTTCGAAAGACTTACCTGGATTACCACCGATATGACAAGTTAAATTCCAAATTGACTTAGTCCTAGGTACTGCACCTGTAGCTCGAGCCCCATATAGATTAGCACCGTCGGAAATGGAAGAATTGTCTGCTCAACTATAAGAACTTTTTGACAAAGGATTCATAAGACCAAGTTCCTCACCTGGGAATCGGTTTTGTTTGTCAAAAAGAAGACGTGTCTCTTTTTGGATGTGTATCGACTACCGTGAACTTAAACATGCTTACTGTAAAGAATTGGTACCCACTTATGAGAGATCAACGACTTATTCTTGTATCAGGTTACAAGGACTCAAGTGTGTACTCGTAAGATCGACTTGAGGTTATGGTTATCACCAAACTAGAGTTCATGACGAGGATTCCAAATGATGGCGTGTAGGACCCGCTTGGTTACTACGAGGAGTTCCCAGTGATGCCTTTCCGGTTATCTATTTTTAATTAATTATAAGAGCCGCCTAGCAGTGTTCATGGATTTGATGAACCGAGGTATGAGACCTATTACTTAGATATAATTTATGATTGTGTAATCGTTGATTTCTTGATATACTCGTAAGACCAAGGGAAAAGAACTGATGCACTTCTAAGAATATATTTTGGAGTTGCTCATGAAGGAAGGAATTGTACGCTCAAGTTCTCGAAGGGTCTTTTGGTGTCGAAGGTACAATTTCTTGGGAACACGGGATGTTAGTGAAGGCATCATTCACCGTTGATCCTGCGTGATTGAGTCAAACAAGGATTGGGATCCACCCAAGACTCCACAGAAATATTCGCCAATTTCTAGGTCTGTGCAGTTACTACGAAGTTTTTCTGAGGTTTCTCCAAGATTGCCAAGCCTATGACGGAAGCTGACTCATAAAAAGTGTAAAGATTCAATTGGGGTGAAAAGGAGGAGGAAACTGTTTCCAGGACATTGAAGCAAAAGTTTATGAAGTGTTTTGCTCTAATAATATTTTTGCACCGATTTTGGCATTGCCCGAAGGAGTGAAACTTCGCAGTATATTATGAGTACTTCTCACAAGGGATTAGGCTCGTGTTGATGCAATAAGGAGAAAAGTCATAGTTATGCATCCCGCCACTCAAAATCCATGAGAAGAACTACATGCTATTCTTAACATGACACAATCTACGAGCTAAGACCTATTACAACTTGGAAGTGACCGACACTTTTTGTGTTTCCAACATGTTCAGTGATCATAAGAGTTTGCAACATATTCTAGATCAGAAAGAGTTGAACATGAGACAACGTAGATTGTTAGAGCTGCTAAGTGACTACAACTGTGAGTTACGTTATCACCCGGGAAAGGCGAACGTGGTGGCTGATGCGTTGATCTGAAAGAGTAGACCTAAGCCACTACAAGTTCGAGCCTTGGTTATGATAATTGGTTTGAACCTCCCTGTGCAAATCTTGAATGCTCAGGTTGAGGCAAGAAAGGAAGAGAATTATGGAACAGAATATTTGTGTGGCATGATTAAGAATCTAGAGCCACATGCAGACGGAACGTTGTGTTTAAAGAATAGAAGTTGGATACCATGTTTGGTAACTTGAGAGCTTTGATTATGCACGAGTCGCATAAGTCAAAGTATTCGATCCACCCTGGATCGAACAAGATGTACCAAGATTTGAAGAAGTTGTACTTGTGGCCCAACATGAAAGCAGAAATTGCCACGTATGTCAGTAAATGCATGACTTGTGCAAAGGTTAAAGTAGAATACCAAAAACCATCCGGTTTGTTGGTTCAACCTGTAATTCCAATATGGAAATGGGAGAACATTACTATGGATTTCGTTATTAAGTTACCTAAAACGACGTCTGGTCAAGATATAATTTGGGTAATTGTAGACCGACTCACAAAGTCTGGACATTTCTTACCAATGAAGGAAACTGACATAATGGATAAGTTGACAAGACAATACTTGAAGGAAGTAGTCTCGAGACATGGAGTACCAGTTTCGATTATTTCTGATCGAGACAGTAAGTTCACGTCTCATTTTTGGAAATCATTGAACGAAGCCCTAGGTACTCAATTGGATATGAGTACGGCTTACCATCCACAAATAGATGATCAAAGTGAGAGGACCATCCAAACGTTAGAATACATGCTACGAGCGTATGTGATGGACTTCGGAAAGGGATGGAACAGACATCTACCATTGATAGAGTTCTCCTACAACAACAACTATCATATGAGTATTAAAGCTGCACCTTTTGTGGCGTTGTATGGTCGCAAGTGTCGTTCACCTATCTGTTGGGCTAAAGTGGGAGACGCTCAGCTTACTGGCCTAGAAATTGTTCGTGAAACAACAGAGAAGATCATCCAAATCAAGCATCATCTACAAGCTTCACGTTATCGACAAAGGAGCTATGCTGATAAGAGACGTAAGCCATTGGAGTTTCAAGTTGGGGATAAGGTTATGTTAAAAGTATCACCCTGGAAAGGAGTGATACGTTTCAGCAAACTGGGAAAGCTGAACCCTCGTTACATTGGACCTTTTAAGATTCTCGCCAAAGTTGGAACAGTTGCATATCGAATTGAGTTACCTGAGAAACTAAGCCGTGTTCATAGTACTTTCCACATCTCAAACCTTAAGAAGTGCTTATCCGATGAACCGCTCGCTATTCCGTTGGACAAAATCCACGTCGACGACAAGCTCAATTTCATTGAAGACCAATTAAAATTATGGACCACGAAGTTAAACGTCTGAAGCAAAGTCGCATTCCAATCGTAAAGGTCTGTTGGAAATCAAGAAGAGGTCCTGAGTATACTTGGGAGCGCGAAGACCAAATGCAAAAAAGTACCCTCATCTTTTCGCTAATCCTGAATCTGAGTCTCATGCTATGTCCTAAGCTTTGAGGAAAAAACTCTTTTAAGAGGGAAAGGATGTCACACCCCGTAAACTTCAGGTCATTATTTTAAACTTTTCTGTATACTATTTTGACTGTCATAGCTTACGTGTTAAATTTCTGTTAAACCGAGAGGTTGCCCAGCGTAAAATCTGAAAAATCGTCATCGGAAGCGTTCCGACTTCGGACTTTGATAAGTCTACTTGTTATATGAGATATTTTATCATCCTAAATTGTTATGTAGGTTGCGTACACTCTCGTTTGAAATTTTTATGTTCATCGTGTGCGTTTTACGTTTTTCGCGTTTTTGATCAAACGGAACCCCGAAAACCCGCAATCTTTTCGTGTAAACTCTAGTCTTTGTATGTTTCATGTCATAATGCTAAAAAAAATTTCACCTTCCTTTTCTTGGTCATATTGGACGCCTAAGCCACAACAACACCACCATGCATCCTAAATTAATAAAATGGCATCTTATTTTAGCTCATATCTACTTGTATCTAGCCATTAGTGCTCGGTCTTCACTTCTCATTCATTATTCCTTTGTGTATGGCAGCCTAGCTTAGATGATGAGATGGAAAATGAACCAATCCAACAAGAAGTTGATGAATTAGAGACAAGACTTCATCAACAGGTTATCTAATAAAAGCTTTAGCTTGCAATTTAATATATGTTCTTTTGTAATTTAACTTTATGTATTACTTATAAACTATCCATTTTGTTAATTTTATAAGAGGTTAAAAAGAAGGGATACTTGGAGAAAGTATGTAAAAGTGTTGAAAGTAATACTAGAGTCTGGGTAAAACTTTCATAACCAAACATCTTCACAGTGTAGGCTAGTTGCATTTCTTGTTTCTACAAATTTTAACATCATCTTGTTGTCATACCCGAAACCTTATCTAAGGGAAAAGAACAGTAGCCAACCAAACAGGTGCAATATGTATGACTAAATTCCAAAATAGATCATTTGAGCTGTTGTCCCATATCTTTCAGCCGAAAACCCTGTAGAAACCACATATATTGCAGACTAAAACCTTGCAGAAACCACAGTAACCACAAAATTTAGAATCACAAGCCATTCGAGTGAAATAACTATTTCAAACATGGTAGTGATATCACTGTTTTCTTGATGACATGTTTTTTTCTTCTTATATTTAGCATTTTTGGTAGCAACTAATTTCATGGTATCCTGAATAGGGTGAGAGAGATGGAATTTGGGTATGGCATCGGATAAATAGATTATTCAATTGGTTGCCACTGGCGGATTTAATTAAAAAAAGATTTTATGCATGCACGGTGGTATTGAGCAGATTGAAAATCTTCAACGACTGATTACAATGGAAGCTGGTTTAATAGTTCTTATGGACTTGCTCTGGTTGGTGCTTTTCTAATTCGTCTATTTATTATTAGGTTTAAGTGTGTCCACTTAGTTACGCGTTTAATTATTGTCTCTCTCAATAGGTATGACCCAACTGAGAATGATAGTGTGGAAGGACTAAGACCAAATGCCAAAGGCCCTGGGTTAGTTACGTTTGGGGTGCATTTTATTCCCTTTTGCTAATTGTAATCATCACAAAGTTGCTGACACGCATCCATTTGTTGCATCCTGATCGTGTGATGAAGTTCTGCAATAACAATGATCTCCAATTGATTGTACATGCACATGAATGCGTAATGGATGATTTTGAGCGTTTTGCCCATGGACTTTTAATTACCCTTTTCTCGGCCACCAATTATTACGATAACTCTTGGTTCTTAATGTTGGGTGTAACTGATGCTTCTTTTTATGCTATGGATAAGGTGATGTTAACAGTGGGGTTTGTGTAGAGACTGCAACCGCGTGTGCGATATTAGTATTGGGTAGATATCTCGTAGTGGTTCTGAAACCCATTCATCTGCTGCAATTTTATCACCTGAAACTTTCCCCGAATGACATATAGAAGATACATGGATGCAGGTACTTACATTATCATTATAGTCGGTTATAGAGGTCGCTAGATGGACGGGTTGGTCGAGTGGGGTAAATGGGTTCCAACGAGCTTGTGTCATAACATATACCTTTTCATACGAGTCGAAACGGGCCAGGTCAAGTTTTAAGTGTTTTAATAAATAAGTATTGTGTTAAATATGGTAAACAGAAGATGCAATGTTTTGGTGAATATATAATTCCTTGAATAAACTTAGGAGGTTTGACCCATTTGTCCCATTGTACACGTTTCCTTGAAGCTAATTTATCATATTGTCACCTGCTTTGTAAGAGATTATAAGGGTAGAAATTTTTGTCTATTGTTTATCCTTGGTCTTGATATAGCTTGCACACTTTATTAACTTGTAAAAGTGTTCTTGTAGGAGGAGTACGAGCTTAATGCAAACAGACCACCAACACTAACTAGGGGTTGTCCATAAGGTACCAATGAACAAGGCTCTCTTGTATGGATGTATCCTCTTTACAATATGCCCTTCCTTCTTCTCCACATACCCTTCATATACATTGCCCCTCCTAGAGTCAGATGCCCTTCCTTTGCATACTTAGTGTAATGATCGGACTCCACACATAAGGCGGGCAATTTGGAGACCTCATGTGATTGTTTGATGATTATGGATCCCCATCAACCGCAAGAGACATAGCGTAAGTGCTTCTTTTTTTTAAGTAATTTCAAAGCGTTAGACACTTGTCATGCAACTCATGTATACATTAGAACCATAAGTTGTATGCCTACCACATCAAGCTAAATTCTTCTACATTTACCAAATACATCGATTATCTCTTTTTAGGAGATTATGTTGATGAGGGACAACACAGCTTGGAAACTATTTGTCTTCTGCTAGCGTTAAAGGTACTACCTATGTCTTCTGTTGTTGTATGGACTGTGGAAGGGTTACTGTAGTATTATTGTTAGTCATTTAAGAAGCAAAATTCACCATGACTTTGAATTGGTCAAATATTGTAGCCTGAATATCCACAAAATATACATTTAATTCGTGGGAATCATGAAGCCTGATATAAATTCACTTTTTGGCTTCCGAATCGAGTGCATTGAGCGCTGCACCACAAAACCAATTCTTTTATTTGGTCTTATTTAATTTCCATTCATTTTGAATATTTGAATCACATGCCATTTTGAATATTTGGTCCTAATTATTTTGGAATTTTCAATCATTTCTCAGATGAAGCTTTCATCACAAACGGACCATTATCAAACTGAGGAAAGAAGAAAGAAATGTTCCTTGACGACATCGGCAATACCACCATACGACCATCACCCTATCTTGCTAGTGCCTCTATCTTCAACGAGACCAAGGGAAAGAGAAGTGAGCGAGACACCACCAAATCAAGAAAACTCTTAGCAAAACCTAAAGCACAAGAAAACTCTTAGCAAAACCTAAAGCACAACAAAAATATAGGTCAACCACTACATCTGGTAACACCTCATCCCCATTACGACCCAAAACTTTATGTATCTATAAGGTCTACTAGTTTTTTTATTGATTGGGGTTTTTAGAGAACTACTTTAATGATTTTTGTACAGATTTATAGGAGATTTTGGTTTTGTAATTATATATATACGGTAAATATTTTACTACTAGTAGCTATCCTTTTAGTTTTAAGATATATAGAAAAAAACTAATCTTATATGATTTTCGTGTATAGGTACTTTACCAAAAGTAAGTTGCACGTGGGGAGCTTCAAAGAAGATGTCAAGATTTCTAGAATTTTAATTAGATAACTTTTCTACCAGATTATGTACATTAGCTATTTTATATTGAATAACTTGGCAAAGTATCATATTTATGTTTTCTTATTGTATTTAATTATTTTTATTATGGAATGGAAATATCAATTTATATTAGACTTATGAAAAAATTGTGTATTTACATTCGTGTTGCTCGGAATAAAAGTGCTACAAATCAGTGTTGCACTAATATGATAAAACACCATAAAGTGTTGCACTTGACACATTAAAGTGTTGCACACTTGCTCATTCCAAATGAAAGAAGTGTTGCACATCAATGTGAAAAGTGTTGTTACTGAATTTTAGAGTGTTGCACATATGTGTATAAGTGTTACAATTGAGTGTAAAAGGTGTTGCATTTTATTTTAAAAGTGTTGCAGCTTGAAGTATAAAAATTGCTAAACATGGGCAACACTTTCGAAAAGTGTTGCATAATCCAATATAAGTGTTGCATATACCTAAGGCAACATTACATAACGCAACACTTGGCAAAGTGTCGTATTATGCGTAATGCAACATTTTTAAGGCATAATACAACACTTTATTGGTGTTGCCTTAACTTCATAAAAGGAAAGTGTGGTTAAAACGTTTCTTGAAGCTTGTATACACGAGGTTGCTGTAAATGGACGAGACAAAAGTATCCTTAAGATGCTTTCATGGAAAAATATTGGAGATATACTTAAAAAGTAGCACAATTTTATTTCTGATCAATGACAAATGAAAAACCATTTTGACTATCTTAAAATCAAGTTTACTGCATGGACCAAATTAAAGAACAAAACCATAAACGTGTATGATCCAATAACTAACAAGTTTAACTTAACGGAAGAAGAATATATATAGAGATGAAGGTCACATTCTATCTTTTGTATAGTTTCACTATTAGTGTCCTAGATAGTTTTATTTATACTTATAAGTTCTTTTAAACAGTCAAATAAACACGTAGAACCAGTGAGGAGTACTGGATTGCTTTTCCCCGATCTCTGTACATAACTATTTGATGGGTTAACTTCTAATGGATTTGAAGGTTGGGGACCAGCTTCTAATCATCTTAATAATTGTAAAGATTATGTTAATGTGGTGTCACTTGAAGATGATGATATCCAACATGTGCAAGCAATCCCGACATCAACACAAGAACCCCCAAATTCAACACAACAATGTTTTGGTCCTCAAACCAAAAAACGAAAAGGCAAATAAGCAAACACTTCAAACAAGTCTACTGTTGAGGAAGACTTTACCAAAGTTATTTAACTTATGATGTAAAAACATAGAGGAGATGATATTGATGCTTGCATGGAGAAGTTAGAGAATGTTGGCTGGGGAACACATAACCCTTTGTACGACGTCACGGTTATGCTTTTCAGTGAAAGCACTAATTATAGGAAAGTTTGGATGCGCTTAAAGCCAGAGAGTTTGGAGAATTGGGTTAGGAATGCTAGACGCAAGTATGGGACATTAGACTAGTTGAATAAGAGTTAACATTTGCATTGGATTTTTTTGTTTTACTTTAAATTTGAACACCATGTGTCTTGGTCATTTTAACATTTTATTTGCTGATGTTATGGGTTTTGAACATTCTTTAAATTAGTGATATGGATTTGCATAACTGTGTTCTTACTTGTTATGATTTTTAGTACGAGATTATTTGATTATAGTACTTTGAATATGATTTCATTTAAGTAGTACTTCTTGTTAATTCTTGTTTTTATTTTATAATTGCAAGGTAATATTTGGATTTGGAGGATAAGCTTCTACTTTTGTTCGTCATATATTGGTATATGAAAATAAAATCTTCAAGAAGGATATAAAGGATAAGAGATAACACTTCTGCCTTGACCAGTCATGCGTACATACAAGAACTTTATGTGGATCGAATACACAATGTCAAGAGTTGATGCGTTTATCTCGTGGTGCATGTATTTTGCTATGCAACCATTTCAAAGAAAGAAATTAGATGCAAAATAGTAGAAATATAAGCGTTCAAGAAAAGATGGAAATGTGTTTTTTACAATTATAGGTCATAATGAACGCTTTAGAATGATTAAACGGAGGTTTCAAAAAACTATTCATGAATGTTTTCATGAAGTACTACGAGGGATGATGCAATTTGCAAAAGAAGTCATAGTACCAACATCTTTTGAAGCAAATACTTCAGAGGGACATAGAAACTTAAGAGAAATATTCATGATACATTTTACTTAAAATATATTCTTCCTATATAGAATATGAATAATTTCTCATATATGAAGTTTCTTATCTAGGGGCAATTGGTGCACTTAGTGGAACTCTTGTACATGCAGTTGTGCCCGTCGATCAACAAATCCATTATAGAGGAAGTGGTAAAGGTGAGTGTTTCCAAAATGTTTTAGGGATATGTGACTTTAATATGATGTTCAGGTTCGTTTGGGCCGGATGGGAGGGCATAGCTCAAGATTCAGGAGTTTTGACATAAGTTGCATTTAATCCAAACTCTAACTTCCTGTTTCCTCCACCAAGTATGTAATATCCTCGCATAACATGACATCTTTAATATTGTTATCCGTGTTGGGATATGCTCATGTTATATAGATATTTATACGGCTGGGAATACGTAGGCCTACGGGGGTCACACACGTATACACTTAGATATCACTCTATTGGTATATATATAATAATATAAGTGTATATTTATATTATATGTATTTAATACTCGATTTATGTGTATAATAAATATAAGTGTATATTTATTATGTATATTAATATTCCAACGATAGAATACTAACGGGCGTTAATTAGTTTGTTTACGAATAATTAACCGTTAACCCCTTAATTAATATGTAAATGTACATATGTAATTAAATGTCAAAATATCAAACTTGAGGGGGTATTTTGGGCTATGGGGGGCGACCAAAGAGAAAGAAAAAGGAAGGACCAAAAGTGTTAAGATTAGGTAGCTTTTTCTAAAGCTATGTAACCCTAATCCTAAAACTATAAATAGAGAATCCCTAGACCTCATTATAAATCCGACTCCCTCTTTTCTTCTCTTGGTGGACAAACAAACAAACACCCCTTGTTAGGGATTTTGTTTTGACTACTTCTTGTATTTTTCGTATGTTGGTTCGTGGAACTAGCATTCGAGTGATATTGGTTAACGTGTAGTATGGATACACGTAGAGGTTGTTTATTTCAGCAACTAGAAGAGCTTTCGGTATTAGCACGGGTTTAATACACATGCGTATTCTCAAGAAGCTCCAGTTCTTGATTTAGCTTGTTTTTCTAAAAGGTACGCTTTCGATTTATTATTTATGTTCATTATAAATGCTCTATGAGATTAATTTCGTTGCTTAGCTCGTATAATATTAATGTAATATTCAGTTATTTTAGATAACGATTTCCAACAGTGGCATCACGAGCTAAATCATATAGCTTTGTAATTACATAAAAACGTAAAAAAACATGTAAAAATGCATATTTTGTGTAAATTTCTTACCTTTTATTTGAAATTTGATTTAGGAAATTATTTAGTGAAATATTTGTTGCCTAATTAATCACATAAAATATGGAAATAAAATACGCTACATATTTTGTGAATATTATTTTCCTTTTATGTGAAATATTATTTAGAAAATTATTTAGTAAAATATATTTGCCCTGAATATCACATAAAATATAAAAACATGAATATTTTCTTGCCTTTTTATGTGTCATTTAATTTAGGAAACTATTTAGTGAAATATTTTATCTTAAATAACACATAAAATAAGAAAACAAAATATGTGAATGTTTTACATTATTTACGATATATATATTGTTGCTTATTTATCAAGTAATAAATTGTCAACCATGGGTTACATGCATGTAAACCATGGTTATTAAGTTTAATATATATGATATGCATGAAATCTTTGCTACGTAAATTAATTGTTTAATTCCAAAAGCTGAGAAGACTTTTGTTGATTTTTATTTAATTACGTGTTGATGAACCAACTTTTTCCTTTCTTGACTGGTGGTGAACCCTCATCTCTTCTTTCTGGGTCTGCCCGTACTAGCTAACTCGCTTTCCTCCATTAATTGTGTTTAGTATGATTGATGTGCTATCGTTGTATGGTATATTTTACTGATTCAAGTTTTAAATTTATATTTTGTCGGCTCAACCAAAAACAACACTTTAATGGGCAGTGTACCTGATCGGTTATAGTTTTGTGGTAAGTAGGGTGTCGAACACTTGAAGCGAGGTTAAATCAATAAATTTAATCAATATCTTGGTTATCTAATCAATATTAATTCTATTCTAATCTAAACCTATGTTAAACCTATGTCAGTCTAAATCCAAATTCTAATAGGAAAAGGGGGGTTTCCAGTCTGAGAGACTGGCACGGTTTGGTTGGTGACTAC
>BQNB010095776.1:0-25780 GCA_026074375.1 Tanacetum coccineum
CCACCTGGATATACAAGTCATCAATCACCTGAGGCTGAGCTGCAATAGCCGTAGATGGACCTCCAACATCGTAGGTACTCGGTTTAGGCTCATCCACAACATCGCCATCAACATCCTCATCATCCGTCTCCTCCTCGTCAAACTCCGAGTCTACCATCGGCTCATCTATCTCTCCTAGTGGTACATCCCCTCTATCCATCCATTATTATTGTTGTTGTTAGCAAAGTGTGCATGGCATGGATTCGGTACAAACTCAATGTTGAAGTTTGGCACAAGAGCATTCGCGTCGTCATTTAGAAATAGGTTCGCCATGATAATTTGCGAATACGAGGGATACGTATAAGGTCACTATATTTAATAAATTTTATGCAAAGTACGAATGTATGCAAAATATATGAATGTATGCAAATATGAATGTATGCAATACATTAGATATGAGACTTTCAAAGTATGATAAAAACTTTAATATGGAAAGTTTAATATAAATTTATATCTCGACCACATATATCATAGTATTTATTATAAACTACTGAGTGATAAAAATATCCCGCAATTTATAATGGCTAGGACACGTAATTGCAAGAACGACTTGGCCGGCATAATGAGGAATTTGCGCGCTAAAAATTTAAAAATAAAGTTATAGTTTAGGTTTTGAAAATAACCTAGTTCTCTATAACCTATGGCTCTTGATACCAATCTTTAACACCCCCAAATTTACACGCAGCGGAACCAACAATTTGGGTGTTAAATAATAGTACAATAGTCATAAGATATAAAGAACGACTCAATGAGACGTTTTAAAAACAAACAACCATTCCATTCCATTATTATCAGAGTTCAAAAGCGTAGTCCCAAGAGATCGTTACCATACATAAAATAAGTTTGATTTAACCAAACTAAAACAAGTTTTTAATGAGGAATGGGTTTTTAAATGGCGGACAAAAGTTTAGCGCAAATCCTCCTCATCAGTGCCTCCAAGCCTTCGTACTTCAATTACCTGAGATGAAACATGCTAAAAAGTCAACACGAGGTTGAGTGAATTCATAGGTTTTATAATTGATAAAAGAGTTGAACACAAGCATAATAATATTCATATGCATCATATAGACTTGTTGATCAGACAAGCTAATAAACAACAGTTGCATTGAGCTCGCGACACCGATCCCATTGACGAAATTCATAAACAATTGATAATACAATGAATGCCCCCAGGCTAGGTATTTTCGTCAGATACCTACTTAAATCTCCATACAATATGTCCGTACATTGGGAGTGCTCACTTTCCTGGATTCAAACTCCCAAAAACCGAACCGGGTTGTCAAGCCCATAGCGCTATTAATTGTATGAGCGGCTACCCATCATAGGTAGTTGACGGCTCACGATTGGGGTCTTATGACGAAAGCTATAATGCAAACAAAATATATTCAACATACGGGTCCAAGCATACAAGAAGAAAAACTACTTGTGTGTAGTTTTATAAAACTAGCATGGGGGGGGATCTACCTCACGGGATTTAAGAAAAATACTTGAAAAGCGAGGCTATGAACTCACTGTAAGTCAAATAAGCGATGAAGATCGAGAAGCTGAGTATATAGATCGAGAGAGATCACCAACAATCACCGACAACCTATAGGAGTGACGTGACTTAGTAAAATATAAAAGTAAAAACAATACGTAAGAAAATTTATCACGTATGGGATATGTTTCTTAGATATATGCGTGGCGTTGCATAATGACCTAACTAAAGTGGTTTTATTCTAATATATGACTAATAACCTGACCTTATAAGTAATTAAGCATACACTAAGTCTCATATATTAATTTTGGTCTCATTATCAAAATTGTGTACTTTGTATGTTTTTAGAAAAGACGTAAAAGTCCAGTTTCTGTTTTGACCTGTTTTTATGAGTGCATAACTATTAATCCGTAAGGGCTATGAATATGAGGTTTTCGCCCATGGAAAGCTATTTGAGTCTAGTTTCCATAATGAAAAGCCTCATCTTCAGATTCTTAACCAATCAATGGGAATTAACACTTACCCAAACAGATATGTTAATCCAATATAAAAAACTTTCTACGGGAAACGTCATAAACATCAAAAATCTATAATAGTAAAGAGCGAGGCAATTGATGAGCCTTTTCTATGATGTTTAGTAATAAGTCCATGTTGAAAATCCAAAACTTTAATTCAAAAAACCTTGACATTAACACAGTTTTCCAAACCAAAGGTCCAGATTCAGAACAGTTTCTGTATTTTGACATATCATCCACATCCGGAATCAATGGTTGAGCTTCCAAACTTATCCCATAGAGCTGAGACATATATTCTAAACCACCTATTGAAATTTAATCATAGACCCCAAGCTAAATTTTTAGAGCTATGATACGTTTTAGCTACTGTTTTCAAAACAGTCCTAATATTTCCACTTAAACCCTTTTTAAACATCATTTTTCTTCATCTAAGACCTAACCCAATGCCATAATTAAATGAAAACACTCTCAAGAACAACATCACATATATATTTACAGAACATATACATCCATTTTCATGGATTAACACACTCTTGGTGTGTGTTGATCACTTAGCCATTTGGTTACACATCTTTTGACTAGCCATGAGCCCTTAACCTAGTCCTTTCCTATAAATACTTTGCATACTCCTAACTAGGGTTTCACTCTTCATTTCATAGTCTCCAAAATTTCTTTTCTCTCCCTCCTCCTTCTTGCTTGCTCACGGCAACAAACACCCCTTATAGGGTTTGATTTTCTTCGATTTCTTGCATAATCCAAGCATACTAGGTTTATTTCTAAGGTTTCTAAGGTGGTTTGAAGTATTGGTTCATTGATTTAAGGGTTTACTTCAAGATCTACAAATTAGGGTTTGGTTATTTTTTAGGTTTTTTCAAGATCCAAGTCTTTCATCTTCATTCTTGTGTTTTATTAAGCTTGTTCTTCATATTTGCAAACTTATCTTGAAACTTATACTTTCATTTCTACTTTCATTCTACATATGTTTATGTTCTTGCATAGATCTATGATTCCTATGGTGTTTGTGTTGATTTTTCAAAAAGAAATAAAATAATATCTTGTCATCTTTTATAAAAATGGAAGCAATATGTTTATGACTTTATGATCTTGGTTAGCTTTAGGCACTATTATGAATAGAGTTAGGCTAGATTAGACACTATTGTGAAGTTTGGTGTGATTTTTGAAAGCGTTTGTGAAATACATAGTTGTTGATCCGATATTGTTTTGAGGTTTTGGTCGACTTAGGAATGGTTTCATTAGGCGTAAAAGTAATTTTTGGAGAGCTCGTTTCGAGTAGATAGATTTTCATATATTGTACACTAAAATCAGACTTAAAACGACCAATATATAGCCAAATGAAACTTGAAATATTTTTGGGCAAAATAAATTACATAGGTGCTGATGTGAATAGTAAAATGAATTTTCGGACGCTTTCGAGATATTTTGAGCTTTTAAAACACTAGCGAAACATATAGTATCACATATATATTGATTAGTGTCATTAAAAACGTCGTTAACATATTTTAGGAAAAGCGTTAAGGTTACTAAAAATAGTAAGTTTGGTAAATATTAGCGAGATAGACATGAAGAGGATGGACGTTTAGGTTTCCCTAGAGCGTTTATGGATATATGGATTTAGCAAATATAGTGGATGGTATTAACGTCCCGAAACTAAAAACTTTCCTAAAATAGAAACTTACTAAAAATGGTAATTTTTGGTTAAACGCCGAAACTTAATGAAAAACTCTATAATTTTGTTTAGTCGCGTTTTATTAACTAAGTCAAAGCACAAACATTCTTGGATAACTTTTTCTCTCATAAACGATTCGTTCAAGTTTCGTATACTTTCCGTCTTTCTAAGACGCGTCATTGATTTAGGTCTCAAGTAGGACCTCTTGGCATTATATCTCTTCATTTATATTTATCTCACCATTTGCTAAAGGTGAGTTCATAGCCCCACGTTTTACTATTTTTACTTTACTACTTTGGGGTGAGAAACATTGCTTGTTTTTAAACTTTGGACACGGTTACTTTACGTTGCCTTTTCCTAATTACGTGTTGCCTAAGTTGCGAATAGACCATTAATGCCCGAACTATCATAAACCGTTAATTTCTTGATCGGAGGACCGGTTGAGTGAGCGCGAATGTTGTAAATAGATCTATTGGGACTAATTATCCCTATCCGAGTAAGTAGCGCTTACTAGATTCGGGAGACACGAACAAACGGATATATACCATGTCGGATTTCACTAGGTGATCTTAGTCAGATACCTCTAGGGCAATTAATATCTTGTTTGGCATATAATATGCTGCATCGAATTGAGCCTCGGTGTCATGAGCTTAGCGCAACAGTAAATACTTTTTATGTGAAGTTGTATCTGTTATAACTGTCACGTGCGTACTGTGAACTTGTGGTCCACTCTTATTACTAAATTCAAACCTATGAATTCACCAACTTTATGTTGACGTTTTAGTATGTTTTTCTCAGGTGCTTAGCTGTGGATGTCTTTGCTTGCTTTATGGTGTTGCCTTGCATTGGACCTATTTTCAAGAATTATTATTATCTATGATAACATCGTTGTCAAACTTTAAAACTTTTAATCGCTTCTGCATATTATCTTTGAACTTATGTAAAACTTTAACTATTTTAATTAATGCAATGATGTTGGATTTTTAAACGTACCTTTAGAAGCCGTTCTTTGTATCTTGTGTGATGTATATTATGACGTCACGCCCCCGGACACGTGTTTCCGTCTAGGCCCCGTTTGGGGGTGTGACATTTTTAGTAAAGTAACTACATGTTTTATTTTCTTAAACTAACTACACAAGTCAGTCGTACATTTTATTTTTGTTAAGTATACAATAGTTAACTTGCACATTTTATCTTCTAAGTAATATAACAAAGTTACTTATACATTTTTATAAGTAACAAAGTGAGAATTACTTACACATTTCATATTTGTAAGTTAACCAAATTTACTTGAACTTTGCACATTTTTAAAACACAACTTACTTACATATTTTGTAAAATATGCAAAGATAACTAAGGAAAAATAAAACACAAAATGGTTTTTACCTCATGCATGACATCATTCAAAATCTTGCCATATTTAAAAAATATCTTGCAAGATTACACAATATTTTGGAAAAATTTGATATAAAAAAATATCAAAAAGGGATTTGTGGTAGTCGGTTCCCTTTTGAAAAGGGATCTGCGGGAACCGGGGAACAATAACATTTTTGCCTATAAATAGAAAGTCAAATCCCACCATATTCTCATCCCTTTCACACACATTTTCTCTGCATTCTCATTCATTTAAATCTGTAGATATGCATCCATAAATTCTCATGATCATAATGCCTCTAACTCTCATTTTTGTTGTAAGTATACACCCGAAATGATCCTCCAAAGCAAGCTTCGACATCTTGCCATCTACATCCACCTAAGCAAGCATCATAGATCTTGCCATTTTCACTCACCACAAAGCATATATGTATGAAGATATACAAAATTAGAGATCTCATCATCCTCATCCATTTGAAGGCTTTCTATCAATGGAAGTTCATTTAGATTGGTCATTCATATCCATTAGACACATTATCTTGGATCTTCATTGTAATCACATTTATATCATTATCTTGTATCACCAACTAGATTAGATAGTTTATGTGTTTGCGCCATAAAACACAAGGTTAGTTATGTTGGGCCATAAAACATAACGGGTTTGGGTTGGTTCTACCCGGTGTGTAAGAACGCGGTATTTAGCTTTGTACCGAATAAAGTGTAAGCGACGATAGGTTGGTTCTACCTTGAACTAGGACTCGGTATATAGCTTTGTACCGAAAAAAGTGTAAGCGACGTTGTGTAAGGTTTTCTCCGCCGAAAAGGGAGCTTGTTGATCTAGTGGAATAACTCTCGAGTTGGGTACTCGGGGAGTGAAGTAGGGCGGAGGGTGACTGAACCACTATAAACCATCGTGTCCGGTTTGCTCTATATTTTATTTATCGCTCTCTATTTATTTTATGCTTATCCTTGTGTTGTAACTTGTTGTTTATGCTTGTGTTGTGACAACTTGTTTATTCTATGCTTTCCATTATTCATATAGTCATAAACTATAATTGATATTTTTCATATTACGCCAAGTTTGTTCGGGTATTTAATACAAAAGTTTGAGAATTTTAAACGAAAACGTATCCCCCCCCCCCCCCCCCCCGGTCTCCCCCTCTACGTTTTTCACAACTTCTTATAAGAAATCAACCTATGTCATACATGTAATTAGAATCTAAATCACCTTACTCATACATAGAATTAAAACTTTGGGGTATTTAAAACCTAACATTTATCAAATGTTTTTTATTATTCTTACACTATTTATGAATAGTAATATACACTATTAGTCCTTAATAGTTACTTTTTATTACATGTTAGTCTTTGAACTTTATATATATTATTAGTCTTTGGTGATTACTTTTATTGCATGTTAGTCCTTTGATTTTTTTAGTAACATACATTATTAGTCTTTAATGAATACTAATATACATAATTCCTTGGTGGTTAATTTTTATTACATGCGAGTACTTTTAATTTTCTAATAACATAGATTATTAGTCTTTGATAGTTACTTTTTATTACATGTTAGTCCTTTGTTTTTTTGTAACATACATTATTAGTCCTTAATGAATAGTAATATACATTGTTCTCCCTTAGTGGTTTATTTTTATTACATGTTAGTCCTTTGATTTTTCTAATAACATATAATATTAGTCATTGGTGATTACTTTTTATTACTTGTTAGTCTTTCGATTTTTAGTAACATGCATATTTAGTCCTTAATGGTTATTTTTAGTACATGTTAATCCTTTGATTCTCTTTTTTGTTCTTTCGTTAGTGATTCAGTTTTCAATGTCTAAATTATTATCTTTACATTATTAGTCCGTAAAATGTAGTCTTTAGGTTTTCTTTGTTAGTCATTTGGTTTCTATTGTAGGTCCCTAATTTTGTTAAGAAATAACTATTATTTTTATTAGTAGTCACGGATTTTTCTGAGTAATAACTCTCATATTTCATTTACGTAAAATATTGGTAAGATGATATATTTATTTAAAATACGTAATGTTTTTATTTTAATGTGTTTAAAAAATAGAAAAACAAATTTACTCATGTATGCACAACAATTTTTTTTGTATTGCATGTATTAATTTAAGGGTTAATTACATATATGTCTAATTTAAATCTTAAAATGTCTTATATACCCAATTAAAGTTTATAATGTCATATATACTCAACTTAATTATCATATTTGTCATATTTTACTAATTTGATTATAAAACCAATTTTAAAATGATTTGCATCATCAAATTACAAATATATCCTTTCATTTAGGGTCCTATTGTTTCTACCCCACTTGATTTTTTATTGCTTTTCTATACATTTTGTTTCAACCGATATAAAAATTCTCCCATTAAATGAAAGCTCAGAAAAGTTAAATCATAGAAAACATAAAAAGTTGTAATAACACATCCCATCCCTTTTATTTTTATTTCTATTTTTATTTTTATTTCCATTTCATCTTCTACCAACACATACACTAACAACACACAACCCCTAGGTCAAATTAGTGATTCTATTGTATAGGCCCTATTTTGTAATAAATAACAATTATTTTTATTAGTAGTCACAGATTTTTCTGAGTAATAACTCTCATATTTCATTTATGTAAAATATTGGTAAGATGATATATTTATTTAAAATACGTAATGTTTTTATTTTAATGTGTTTAAAAAATAGAAAAACAAATTTATAACACCATGTATGTCACAACACAATGATTTAATTGGCATGTATTAATTAAGGGTTAATTACATCTAGTCTAATTTAAACTTTAAAATGTATTTATATACCCAATAAAATTTATTAAATGTCCAATATACTCAACTTAATACCATAATTTGTCTCATATTTTACTAATTTGAGATTAGAAAACAATTTAAAATGATTTGCATCAATCAATTACAAAATATCCTTTAAGAATATAAAATTAATTGGATAGATTATTCAATTGTATTTAAGGTTCCTGGTTTCTACCCCACTGGATTTTATGGTGGCATTTTTATCTATTCATTTTTGTGTTTCAACCGATATAAAAATTCTCCCATTAAATGAAAGCTCAGAAAAGTTAAATCATAGAAAACATAAAAAGTTGTAATAACACATCCCATCCCTTTTATTTTTATTTCTATTTTTATTTTTATTTCCATTTCATCTTCTACCAACACATACACTAACAACACACAACCCCATTGCGAAAACAACTTTATTCTATCATTTCTTATTCTATCAGATTTGAAACCGCAACTGGGGGATCTGTAGGTTTTTGAATAAAAAATGTCTCACGACTAAAAATATGAACCACATCCGTCTAAACACGAGTGGTCAAAACAGGGGCGGAGGGACTTTAATGGAAGAGGGGGGCAGTGCCCTCAACAAAGTGGCCCAATTTTTTTTATATAGTACCGCTGCCACCTCCAGTCAAACAAACACCATAGCCGTCGAACCTTCTATCGTTGGTTTGCCAACTTTTGTTGGTAGGAGAAGAAAAAATGAGGATTAAGAAAAAAGAGATGAAAGTTATATATGGGTGTGGTTTGTGAGGGGCGGTGGCTGAAAAAAAAGAGGCGAGATAAAAGAAAAAAAAAGCGAAGATGGTTATTAGTAACAATATTTTTTTTTCTTTACTATTATTTAGTTATATTAGTTTTAGTTTTTTAGATTGATAAATGAGGTTATTAAATTAAATGAGTGGCCTACTAGAAAAACAAAAAATGATTAATGCAATAATGATGGAGTGCTAATCCTATTTTGATGGGGTCCAAAACCACAACCCCAGTAGTCTTTACCAAACTGTATGTTGACTTGACTATAGAATTCAAATCGTCAGATATGTATCATTCACGATTCAACGTGCTTCATCAACTTTTAGGTAATAGTAGTAAATGAAATATAACTTAATTTTAAAAATGATTAGCGATCAACAAATGGAAAAGATCATGAGAATTAAACAATGGAAACAAAAACATTTTCAGTGTAAGATTCACATTAGGAGTAGTTTTCAATTTAGAAAACGATTGCCCTTGTTGCAAATGATTTAAAATTATAAAAACCTAACCATGGAATAAACATCTTAAAATAGTTGTAGTAGACGAAAATACCAAGCAAACTTTATTGAGTTTATGGGTATAATAGGAATTTAATAGATGAAAATTCATTTTAAACTCATTTTATAATTAAATGGGTAAAAATGAGAAATATGATATTTAAGTTGGGTAACTATCTGCAGGGCCGGCTTTGAGGGTGTGCAAGGTGGGCGACCGCACAGGGCCTCAAAAATTTTAGGGGCACCAAAATTTATCTCGTTAACAATTATATGCATTATTTCTTATAAACGATGACACTTTATATATAACATTTCTTATCGCAGGGCCTCATTATGTAATTTCGTTCAGGGCCTTAAAAAATTTCATAAATTTAGAGACGACCCTGACTATCTGGGCTAGCTCAGATGGTCACCAAGGATAATTTTGAGAAGGTTGTTACCACATGCGACAGTGTTGGGCCAATTGAGTGCCCAATTGTCTCTACATAGATTTAAACAGAAATTAAGTTAAATGTTGAAGACTCGCTGAAGCGAGCAATGAAAGGACTTGGTGAAACATAGCTTCAGCGAGCAACCTCAGACGTATTCAAGTTGAAAACATTGTCAAGGAATTCGAAGATTACTTAAAGATATACTCGTCAGCTGGGATGGATATTAGCTGGTATGTAGATGGAATACATTGAAGGTTTGAAGAGAGTCAGGGGTGGCAATACCCTCATGATCTTGTTACCCTTTAAAGATAAACAAGCTGAACTTAACTCTTATGCCTAAATGAGTTTAGACGGGATAATTTGATAAAGCAAAATGGCGGGACGAAGTGTCTCTCGAATTAAAGTAAACCTAAGTACGAGTTGGTAAAAGATGTGAACAGTTGGCAGAACTGTTCACAAAAGTATGGGCGAGATGTTTCCAAGAATGAACGTGCATTAAATGCATACGTACTTCAACCACATAATTCTTGACACGTTCCACCTACCTCTACTAAGGAAGCAACCTCGCATCACTATAAATAGGGAATGTCTTGAGTATTAAATGCTATCACTTATATTATTGTCGTTATTATAGTCATTTACTATTTTATCGAACTTACACGATAGTGAGCTGATCCTATCAATGGATCTACATAAGCTCGCTTGTAAACTTGATAATCTTTCAAGTTTACTTGTTCAAAGGGTAATCTTACATTGTCATTCAACAAGTGATGCATAAAACTTTGTAATACTTTGATTCATATCAATAAAGCATTACACAATTGAAAAGTTATATCTTGTGTTGCATGTTTACTTTGGTGTTGTATATTTCCATATAGACGTGTTAATTGCGACTTTCAATAGGTATCAGAGAGGTTTGATTTAAAAACCATTATATAAACCATTCAAAGTTTTTAAGATCAAGATCCAATCATGTCTGGAACTATCCCACCACCTCCAGTTCCTAACTTTGGAGATACTGGTTGTGGAAAACTAGAAGGAGATGGGGGTTGAATAGTTTTACCAATTAAAACTTTTACTTAATTGTTTAGTTTGTTGTAGATCTATTTGTTTATATAGTTTTGACAACGATGAATAAATATAAACCATAAAGAATATAAGACACGAATATTTATAGTGGTTCGGCTATAAGGTCACTAACCTTGCCCTACTCCACTCCCCGATTTACCTACTCGAGAGTTTGAATACACTAGTCACCAAAACTCCTTCAATCGGCGGAGAAGCCTCACAACGTCGCTTACCCTTTATCCAGTACTAAGCTAAACACCGGGTTCTTTACAAGGATGAACCAATCCAATATTTTCTTACCCTTTATACGGTACTAAGCTAAATACCGTGTTCCAATATGGAGGAACAAACCCCACAATGCTTACCCTCTAATAGGTACTAAGCAATACATTAAGATACAACAAAGATAGATTCGACCCTATGAATCCTATCGAGTGTAATACACTTTCCCAAATGCTCTAGATATAAAATAACACACGACTCCATAATCTATGATTATAGATGATGCTTAGAGATCAGTAGATAGATATTCAAGAGATGAGAGATTCTTGCTACAATTAATCCTTGATTCTTGATCTCGTATGCAAACGTAGGTAAAACTTCTCCTATTAAGAAATTCACCAAAACACTAAAATAAAAAGAACATGATTAAAGATCATATGTTAGCTGAATATGAGAGTGAAAAACTATTCTAGTTGATGCCTAAAACAAGAGAAATGGCTTGGTATTTATAGGCTTTCAAGTTATTGTAGCACGGTTCTTCTGGTTCCATTACCACAATGGAATCGGCCAGTGCAAGTCAATAGAACCGGCTAATACTGTAGCCTGATTCTTGATGGTTCCATCACCACAATGGAACCGGTAAGTCTGAAAAAAAATCCAAATTTAGATCACAAAAAATCTTTTCTAGATATGTTATGAAGTCATGCATGATGTATTAAACCATTTTATTTTGTAAGAAAATACTATTAAGGTACGTTTTGTTTATATATGTTTAAGTCTTAATTTGTACATTTTTATCCTAAAAATGTATTTATAAATTTTGTAAGATATATGATGTGTAAGGTAAATGAGATGATAATTGAGTTAGAAAACTAAAACTTTATTTTCTACTTCTGATGATTTTATGTTTTGTTATCGACAAAACACGGATATATCGTAAAATATAAATAAACGTTTTTACGGTTTATTTGTGTTAACAATCTCCCCCTTTTTATTTATGACAAAACACAAATTTATCGGAAGTAAATTATAAAATTTATAGGTTTTAAATTGGAGTTTTTAATTCCTTCTCCCCCTTTTTGTCGAAACAAAAAGAGCGTTGAAGAAAAACTAACCAACGAAAAATATGCAATGCAATGTAGTAAAGTTATGAGGTTTGACTAAAATGGAACCATAGTTGATTTGGAAAGAATCAAATCCAAGAAAATATAAGAGATTTTGACAAGTGTCGAAACTAAGGTTGATTCAAAGAGAATCAAATCCCATGCTCCCCCTTGACGAAAGCCCCCCCTAAATAGGACCGTCAAGGATTTCAAATGAATTAAGAAAGCTACAAACAAAATGTTAGTATTGCAATGAGTATGCTCCCCCTGGATGGGAGAAACCTGTAGAGAAATGCTATTGAGAATCACTTCAAATTGAATAAAAAAATCCTGAGATGTCGGTTCCAGACGGTTCTATTCCTGAAAGGAACCGGCTTCCTAAGTGAATGGAACCAACTGACCTACAGAAAAGTCAGCTTTGCCAAGTTTGGAGGGAAACCATTTTATTCAAATATCATACTACAAATTGATAGAAAAACAGAAGACAATCTCTTTAAACATTCATGATTCATAACATGAAGCTCAAGAACATAAATAAAACATTAAGAACGTTTTTAGTCATAAAGTAAAGTACATTGACTTAGATCAATAAAACTAAAATTGTGACTAATGTTCTAACTAGACTATTCTTCCAAAGCCTAAGGTCTTATGAGCTTGCAATCACCATCTTATGGTTTTTGGTTAGAAAGGTGGTTGAGGCGTTCAAGGATGTGGTTTAACATAAATCTCATCTCGTTTTGAAGATTGTTGATAATTGATCTGGTGCGTTGACAACGAGACATGTGTGTTCTTGTGGTTGAGAATGAGAGGGAACTTCCATATATAGAGATTGATCAAGAGAGACAAAGGTGATTGATGGTGGAAGTGATGTTCTAAAAGGTGGTATTGTGGTTGTAGAGGTGGTGGTGAAGTGGAATGGTGGTGGCATTTGAGGAGAAGTAGTGGTAAATGGAGGAAGGAGACTATTTTGCACATTTTGTGCGTTTTGGATTGCGGCTTCAATGTGACGGTCAAAGTCTTGGAATTGTCTAAGTTGTTGCATCACTTGATTTCTACTTAAGAATGGTTCGGGCTGAGCACACATTCTACTTCTAAAGAGATTGATTGGAGGGAAAGTTGTCTCAAAGTCCATATGTATTAGTAGAGAGAGTGTTTGGGAGAGTCCTTAAGATAGTGATGGAGGTGGTGGATTGGAGTTTATTGGTGGAAGATCATCCAAGGAGGTCAAGTAAGGATGTGGTTAAAGTGATGAACTAGGAGGAGTAGAAAAGACAAGAGCTCTAGGAGCTAGGGGTGATACATTAGTCCCTTGTGATGGGATTGTTTGGTTAATTGTTGTTGGAGAAATTATGAGAGCAAGATTGGTATCTAAGGCAGTGTTTATGGGATGGTATTGGATGAGTGAGGATTTGTTTGATGAAAGATCAATGAAATCAGTTCTAGGTAATTTTCTTGGAGGATTTTGAGTGGAGGAGTTAGCCATGAGGGTGATGATCAAAGAAAGGATTTAAGATTGGTTATTTGCAGGTTTGAAAGGTGATGACAGGCTCTTACTAGTGTCTAAGTTTATATTCAAGAGGCATGCAAAACATTAAATGTTTAAACCACTAACTTTTCTTAAACCTTAATCATTAGGACACCTTTTTAAGTCAAACAAGAAAGAACCATGTATTGGGTTGGCTTAATACAAGTCTAACTAACATATTTATGAGCTTAGATTAACATACTATCACCCAAAAACGAGCAAATGCTCTATGTAGAACCGGCAAGCCTGGTTCCATTGGTTCGATGGAACCGGCTATGCTGCAAATGGAACCGGCTACAGCAGCAAGGGTTCCCAAATTTCTTAAACTTCTAGTGGTGATCTAAGCGCAATCCTAATCATGTTTTCTTTCTTTATTTATTAATCAAAACCCAATACTAGATTACTCTATGGTTAGTGAGGAAAGTATGATGCTTAAATTCTATAAAACTCTACTATGCCAAACGCTCCTTAATGAAACAAACATATAACATAAAAGATCATACATAAGGTTTGAGCAATTAAGTTTACAAACTTTGATCATTCAGTCACATAGAAGACAAAAGCAGAGACACACAATGATATTACAAGATTCATAATGATTAAAGTCAAGTACATCATAAACAAGCATTCATATAACATATTTTTACTTCTTCTTAGATACTCAAAGAAGAATGACCAAAGATCTTGATGAGACGTAAGATTGACTTATATTTGAAATTCCCTTTCGTTTTCATCATTGGAGGTTGAGGTATGAGCATAGAGTTGGCTTGTGTGATCTAAAGGTAACATGGTGTGAGGATGAGATATGTATTTAGGTTTTTCGAGATTAGGGTTCATAAGAATGAGGTATTTGTAGAGACGAGTTAGTAACATGCCATAAGGCATAGGACAATCTTGAAGGTTTTTGATGTTTGAGATTCTTTTAGCAAGAAAATAGGTGAAATTATAAGGTCTTCGAGTTAAGATGCAGAAGATCGTATGACAAGACGATGCCAAAACATAGGGGGAATTATTTCTTAGACCTATGACACTATTTTGGATAATTTCATCCCAATATCTTAAGTCTCTTCGAAGTTCATCTTTTCGAATTTTATATGGATGATCGGTTTTTCCATTAATGGCAATGAGATGAATAATTTCGTTTGGTGCAGGGATATAAGTTTGACAGGGATAGACTTCTTCAGGATTCTTACTTAGGGATTTGAGAGAGAAATCATCCGCGTACATGCAATCTCCTAGTAAGGGAGTTTGAAGGATGTGAGCAAGGAGCTCGAGAGGGAAATTGAATTGTCTATTTAAGGCCCAAAAACATCGGTAGATAGATTTGTCTTCGTTTCTTAGGATTTTGGCTGAGGAGAAAAGTTCAAGCAAGAATCTAGGATGAATGTCCTCGTCACCATCATATAGACATTGGAGATGGACATTAGAGAACTTAGTTTTAAAATTACTATGTTGAATGAAACCTTGAGGGATTGTTCGACCTTCATGAATGGTCCTCGTTTCCAAGTCATGAATAATGGGTCTTAGATGCCTATGAATATATTTTTCTTTTGAGATTTGAGGGATGTAGGTTTTAGTGTGTTCTAATTCTTCATGAGACATGGTGGTACCTAACAAATGACAAAGAGATATTTGGGACGACTTTTAAAAAATGAGATGTATGCGTTATTTAATTTGATTTCGTATTTAAGGTGAGACCTAGAAAAGAAAAACAAAATATAAGTGAATTTTAAAGAAAAACTTACAATTGATAGTCCTTAGGATTGATAGCAAAAACATTCCTAAGCTTGATTATATTGAAAAATGTACAAAAACATTTTTTGAGAGATCAAATCATCCTTGTGAAAACAATTTTTGTTGAAACAAAGCTTTTTGACTCATAAGAGCAAAATCCAAGTATTTAAAAATTGAGTCCTAATGAATGTGTCCTTTTTCCGACATAATTTAAAATGCAATTCCTAACTAATGTTATTGGAGATGTATAATTAGGTGATGAGAATTAGAAGATTGCAGGAGCCCTAAAATTAAAAGGAGAGACTTTAGGTTTAAATCAACTAGATAGTGAGGAACAACTACTTAAAATGTGATGGATTGATTGATTTAAACAATGATTTCCTTGAGAGAATGGTTATGGTGAAAGTAGTTCGACCCAGATGATTTTTAGAGGAAGGGTTTTGGAATGATGAAGAGAAAGATGATGAACTGTTGATTTTGTTCAACCATTTAGACTGTTTTGCTGGTTCGGTTCTTAGAAGGGAACCGGCTTTATTAGCCAACAGACCCAGCAAGGGTAAAAATATTTTATAAGGATTTCTCTTTATTTGTTTACCTTTATATTAATATGATTTTTTGTGATGATTAATATTATTTAAAAGTTTGAACGACTAAGAGATAAAAAGAAATGATATAATTCAAGGATAAATTAAGGTGATCTTAAAGAGTCAAAGTAATGAACAAATTTTTGTAGGACAGTTTTAGCATCGGCTTGGAAGCAAGGAGATGAGGATGATTGAGACGAAGCCTTAAAGTTTTGGTAAGGATGAATGTTGATGATTGGTGACATGAATTGAAAGGAAGGATGAGGTTAAGACTTAAAACCCAAGAAGATGTGTTTAGCCAATATCACGAGAAACAGACATATTTATGATGAGGAGAGAAAGGTGTGTCATACAAGAACATAAAAAGCAAATACACATAATTAATATCAATTGATAACGTAACTAGCACATTTTGTCAATTAATCATGTAGCAAGTTTTTGGCAAGAATTAGAGTGAAAATGTGTACCTTTTCGTGACTTAAGTCCGAGGAGACAACCATAACCCGATATTGAACATTTTTTTTAAATGTATAAAAAAACGTATAAGATTTGTAAAATTGATCTTTTATAGTTTTGATCCATTTATTTTATTTCAAGCCATTAAAAAAAATTAACAGAGCCTGCGGTTCCATTGGCTAAGCCTGGCCGGTTCCATTCTTCCATGGAATCGGCTTAATGGGCCAGAACCAAATTCTGGCCCAGTATAACAGTTTTAAATATTAACCAATCCTTTTAATACCCAAACGAGGTTAGTCACAATTTCTAAAGAGAGAAGACTATAATGTACCTTTTTGCAATTTCAGAGATAGCATTAAGATGTCCGTGACCATTTTTGATGATCCTTCATTCTTTCTAATAAAGGAAAAATAGATAACACAAAATGATCTGAATAGATGTTGTAGTTTTCAAAGTTCATTTGATCGATTTTAAAGATTTTAAAATACAGTTTATTTTAAAAAGCTTTGATAACCTGCTCTTGATACCAATTTTGGAAAACTAGAAGGGGGTTGAATAGTTTTATCAATTAAAACTTTAACTTAATTGTTTAGTTTACTGTAGATATATTTGTTTATATAGTTTTAACAACGATTAATAAATATAAACCATAAAGAATATGAGACACGGATATTTATAATGGTTCGGCTACAAGGTCACATTCCTTGGCCTACTCCACTCTCTGAGTCACCTACTCGAGAGTTCGAATACACTAGTCACCAAAACTCCTTCAATCGACGGAGAAGCCTCACAACGTCGCTTACCCTTTATCCGGTACTAAGCTAAACACCAGGTTCTTTACAAGGATGAACCAATCCAATATTCGCTTACCCTTTATACGGTACTAAGCTAAATACCGTGTTCCAATATGGAGGAACAAACCCCACAATGCTTACCCTCTAATAGGTACTAAGCAATACACTAAGATACAACAAAGATAGATTCGACCTTACGAATCCTATCAAGTGTAATACACTTTCCCAAATGCTCTAGATACTAGATAACACATGATTCCATAATCTATGATGATAGATGGTGCTTAGAGATCAGTAGATAGATCTTCAAGAGATGAGAGATACTTGCTACAAGTAATCCTTGATGCTTGATCTCGTATGCAAACGTAGGTAAAACTTCTCCTATTAAGAAATTCACCAAAACACTAAAATGAAAAGAACATGATTAAAGATCAGATGTTAGCTGAATATAAGAGTGAAAAACTATTCTAGTTGATGCCTAAAACAAGAGAAATGGCTTGGTATTTATAGGCTTGAAATTTACTGTAGCACAGTTATGCCGGGTTCATTACCACAATAGAACCAGCCCGTGCAAGTCAATAGAACCGGCTAATACTGTAGCCTGATTCTTGGTGGTTCCATCACTACAATGGAACCGGCTAGTGCAACTGGAGAGAATTGGCAAGTCTGACAAAAAATCCGAATTTAAATCACAAAAATCTTTTCTAGATATGTTGTGAAGTCATGCATGATGTATTAAACCATTTTATTTTGTAGGAAAAATACTATTAAGGTATGCTTTGTTTATATATGTTTAAGTCTTAATTTGTACATTTTTATCTTAAAAATGTATTTTTATATTTTGTAAGATATATGATGTGTAAGGTAAATGAGATGATAGTTGAGTTCAAAAACTATTGGTTTAAAACTAGTAAACTTTATTTTCTACTTCTGATGATTTTATGTTTTGTTATCGACAAAACACGGATAGATCGTAAAATATAAATAAACGTTTATACGGTTTATTTGTATTAACATTGGTAACACTAACCGGGTAGAAGTTTATTTTTGAACCTGACAATGCCAACAACAGTGGTACAAACAATGTTATCAATAATGTTGTTGGTGAAGATGATCTCCTCCAACTTCTTAATTTTAGGGGAGGCTCTCATGTCACAATTGTTCCACAACTTGATGTAGAAGATTTCACTAGTTGGAAAGATAGGTTTTAGTCTACCTTGATGGATTGGAACCTTTTCTACTTGAAATCTTAGAAAATAGACCATTTGTACCAAAATCTACTGCATCTACACCTGAAAACTTTCTACCTAAACCTCAAAAGCAGTGAACTACTGCTGACAGAAAGCTTGCTAATCAAGATAAGAGATTAAAAACTATCATTATCTCGTGTCTTCCAAATGGCACAATGAAAGATGTCATCAAATGTTCCACTGCTAGAGAGATGTGGAATGATTTAATACTAAGTCATGAGAGACCATCTGAAACAAGAGATACCAAGATTGCAACCCTTAGATTAAAATCCAATGATTTCAAAGCACTTGAAGGTGAAAAGGTGAAAGAAACCTACACCAGGTTAAAATTCTTGCTAAATGAAATTGAAAACAAAGATGTTAAATTTCTCGAGCTGAAGTCAATGCCACGTTTGTTAACAGCTTACCAAGGAAATGGATAAGTATGAATCAGACTCAAATAGCTAATAATTCTATCAAAAATGATAGTCTGGCTACCCTATTAGAAAATACAACTATGAAGAAGAGCTGACTGATCAAATCTATAAGTCTGAGACTAAGATATTTACCATTTAGAGCTCTACTTCAAAAGCTTTAATTTCTAACACTTATACTCAGGACAATGAATGAGATATTGAAGAGCACACCAGGAGCAACCGTGAGTTCTTGGCTGGCCTGAATGTTGAGTTTCATGACAAAGCACTTCTAGCAAATCAGAAGAGATTTTATAAAAGACCAGGGAGGATTGGATTTGCTAGGAAACTCATGGACAAATCTAACCAAACATGTTTTGCTTGTGGGAAACAAGGACACTCTCAAAAAGATTGTCCATCCTCACCATCTTATCCTTCATTAAACAAAATCTACAAAAAACCCAAATTTCACACAAATTCATCTTCATCAAAACAGCACAATCAAAATGCTTATAATGATTAAAAGGACTAAAGGGTTAAATATAAAGATCTTAAAGCTGAGTTAGCCATGCTTACCCAAAATATTGATGTTGTGTCAAAGAATAAATGTGAAAAAGGGTTGGTAGCTGAGTCATTTGACTGGGATGAAGATTCTCTATCTTCTGAGGATGAGGGTGTTAGTAGGGTCAAAGCATTTATGGCTATTTTTAAGGATGATCCAGTTGTGGGAAAGACTAATGCTAGGTTTGGTCAGTGGGTTGAAATCACTATAAAAACATACAAAGACTTCTTTCTATGAATGATGGTGATGAAAGGAAACATGTTTTGGACTATACAAATGTAGACCTCCACTATGTAGAAGATCAAAGGAAAACTTGATCAACAAGTTCAACTCTCTTAAATAAGAGTTGTCCTCATGGAAATCTGAACTAATTGACCTCAAAAATACCAAAGTCCAAAACCTTGCCCTTTACCATGAGATCACCAGGATAAATCTGGAGAATTAATCTTTAAAAGATGAAATCTCTAACTTAAAGAAAGTCATTGAGAAATGGACCTATAGTAAAGTCACCCTAGATCAATTTCTCATTGAGCAAGTCCCTGGTAACATTGTTCGTGCCCTGGGTGGACGAGGGAAACGAAAAGAAACAAGCTCCTCAAAGGAGGTTTTGTTCACTAAGGGTGAGAACTCTCCCTTTGAGACTTCACCCGATGTCACCTTTGACGCTGAGTTTGTTGATGATAATCAGAAACCCTTACCTCCTCTACCTAAACATTCAGGGGTTGAGCCCATTGGCACATCAAATGATGTCATACCACCTGTTGACTTGATTTAAACCTCCATAGTCTCTGATAATACTAAACAAATAACTAAAAAGGAATTAACTGTCAAGCATGTCAAGAAAAAGGCTCAAACCAGGACACCCTTTGTCCCTGACCCTAAACCTAAAAATAAGGCTGACTCATCCACTTAGCAACTTCTTCTTACTCTAATGAAAGAAGTAAAAGGACTGAAAGAACAAATAAAACCCTCATCAAATAACTCATCATCTGTCTCTTAAACAAGGAGTTCTAAGTCTGGTAAAGGCAAACAAAAGGCTAGATTTGGGCCTTGTAAACATTGTGGTTTTAAAAATCACCTATCTGAGGACTGTTATAATCAACCTCAGTGTTCCATTTGTCAATCTACTGATCACCTGACCAAAGAACACCCTGAACAAGTTATTGTAAAGAAGACCTTGACTAAGCTAAAAGCTCGGTCATCTCATGTGACATCTTCTAGGAAGGTTCTCAAAATTCCCAAACCATTCGTGCCCTTCAAGTATTGTAGGTTCAATGACCATCACCCAGATGTGTGTGAATATTACCCTGGATGTGACATCTTTTGAAGTATTACCCATGAACCCTCTGACTGTGACAAGAAAGTCACTCCCAAAAACAAAAGACCAAGGATTGCTAATCAGCAATCAAATGAACCCACTAAAAAGTGGATTCACAAAAGAAACTAATTTGTTTCAAATATATGTGCAAGATTACTTAAAGAGATCTGTATGATATCTAGATAGTGGCTGTTCTAGACACATGACAGAGGTTAAATAATATCTGCACATATATTCAAAGGAGTCAGGTCCTAAAGTGGTATTTAGGGATAACTCTTCAGGTGACACAGATTGATATGGCTCAATGAACTGCAATGGAATCACATTCACTAGGGTTGCTTATGTGAATGGCCTAAAACATAATTTGATTAGCATAAGCCAATTATGTGATGCAAATTTCAAAGTTTTATTTACCAAGACTCAGGGACCCATATTCAACCAAAACAATAAAGTTGTGCTTGTTGCACCAAGAAGAAGGGATGTCTATGTCATAGATATGGCATCTTAAAATGAAGAAAGCAATGCTTGTTTATTTGCCAAAGCATCCAACAGCGTGAACTGGCTTTGGCGCAAGAGAATATCCCATCTCAACTTCAAAAACATCAACAAATTAGCTAAACAAAACCTTGTTGTTGGTATTTTGGGATAACTATTCAGGTGACACATAATGATATGCCTTAGTGAACTGCAATGGAATTACATTCACCATGTTTTCTTATGTGAATGGCCCAAAACACAATTTGACCAGCATAAGCTAGTTATGTGATGCAAATTTCAAAGTTTTGTTTACCAAGACTCATACAACCATATTCAACCAAAACAATGAAGTTGTTCTTATTGCACCAAGAAGAACTTATGTTTATGTCATAGATATGACATCTTACAATGAAGAAAATAATGCTTTTTTCTTTGCCAAAGCATCCAACAATGTAAATTGGCTTTGGCACAAGAGACCCTATCTTAACTTCAAAAACATCAATAAATTAGCCAAAAAAAACCTTGTTGTTGGTCTTCATCCTCTCACTTTTTCAAAAGACAAACCTTGTTCAGCTTGTGAGAAAGGAAATCATCATAGAGAATCATTTAAAAACAAAAGATCATTTTCCATCAACAAGTGCTTACATCTCCTTCATATGGATTTGTTTAGACATGTTAAACCTCAAACCCTCAGTCACAACAAATATACCTTAGTCATAGTAGATGAGTACTCAAGGTACATATAGGTATTTTCCTTAAAGAAAAAGAGTGATGCAGCTGATTGCATCATGTCTTTCATCAAGAAGATGGAAAACCTAAATGAAGTAAGGGTAAAAGAGCTGAGAATTGATAATGGAACATAATTTAAAAAATACGCGCTGGAAGAATTTTGTAATGAAAAAGGAATATCTCAAAACTTCTCATCCCCTTGTAACCCTAAATAAAATGGTGTTGCTGAAAGAAGAAACAGAACCCTAATTAAAGCAGCAAGAACTATTTTAAATAGATCAAAACTCCCTAGGCAGTGTACCTAACCGTTGTAGTGTAGTATAGGCAAGACTTAGGGGTTGTTATCGTTCTCTAGGGGAATAGGTTGGGAAGGCTCAAACAAAATATAATAGAGGTCTAAGGGGTTGAAAGAAGGTTATTTTTGTATTTTATATTTTATAAAAGCGGGTAAAATTTAGGTTTTGAGAGGTTGGTTTTGGTTTTCGCTAATTAAACTAATAATAAATTTAAACTAATTTTGGTGGAAACTTATATAGTAAACGAACGTATTTACTTAATCATGCACTACTCCTTAGTTTGCTTCTCCTAATTCTATTGCTTTGTCACACTTGAGATGATGTGTGTATGTATTTCCTTATTCATTAATGAATTACACGAAAACGTCATCTATGTAATATTCCGTTAAGGTAACGCACAGGTAAGGTAGTATGAAGACTATTACAAGGCCCCTAAGAGTACATTACATGCATTAAAACACTTAAGAGGGATCAACCATATTAGGGGTAAGGTAGTATGAAGACTGTTACCGATGGTATCCTTTCTACACACTTATCTTTCCCTAGACGTCTATACTAATGTAATATTTTATATCCAGTTTTCTAGAGCCTAACGCGCACATTCATCACAAGAAGCAATATTAAAAGGATCTACAAACTAAGTTTCATGCAATCATAAGTAAATACTGATGGATCTAGCCTAACATATTATAAGGAAGCGAAGAATAAGAATCAATCAAACAACACATAGACATATTGAATGATAAAAGATAGAAGACTTCACTTTATTAAAACATACGTTTAAGGCTGATACAAGAGGGTTTTGACACCCAAAAAACGAGCCTAATAGCTGCTACAATCGACTTCTAAGGATGATTAAGATTGATATTTTAGGGTGAGTAATTTTGATGGGCTTTTAATTCCCTTGCTTGGAGGTGTTCCATATTTATTGACCGTTTATGTTTTAACTTGAGGTTGGTCATTATGAGATTTATTTGTTTGCTTAGAACACATTGTAACAACATTGATCGAACTGTGTATATGGGATGAGCATTGAGGGTCTTGTGCTGGGTAAGAACGAGCAAACAAAACAGGAGAGGTAGAGTTAACATTCAGTTTCTGGTTCTTAACCGTATCACTTGGGAGTTCTCCCATCATTAGATCGTTGATGGCCTTCAGAAATGTGTCAATTTTATTGGTCATCTCGCCTTGTTGTTGTTTGAAATCGGCTTCAAACTTAGACAATCTAGCGTCTTGAAATGCCATAAAACTAGACACCGATCCTTCGAGATTTGATTGATTATTAAATTTTTTAGGATTGTTGTTGAAGGAGCGGTTCGGGAATGAACCGTTGGGCTAAAAACAATTAGGTGGGTTTGAAAAATTGTTTTGAGAATTTTAAGGTTGCCTCCTACTAAGATTTGGGTGACTTTTCCATGATGGATTATAGGTGTCACCAAGATTGTTTTGCTCGGGTTTGAAAGTGAACCACTTACCTCTCGCTTCATTGGTATACGAGGATGCGTAATTAACAAAAGCTTGCTCGAGATTTTCCATGAAATATTAAGTGTCGTGGGGACCACTACAAATCTCGCATTAAAGAAGTGATTTTGTTCACCTGAACGGATGATTTAGGAGCAAGATGAGCTTCCATCAAGCGTTAGACTTGATTTTCGAGCTTGATAAGATGACGGTCGAATGTACTTGGGACATCTTGAGGCAAAGGATTGCCTTGACCAGTTTAGTGAAGTCTCTTGCGTCATTCCAACTTTCGTTGTCATAGAGGGCGAGGTCCTCTAATAATGCCCAGGATTCTTTGGCGTTTTTGTTACGAAGCTTACCACCGGCCGACTGATCGATGGTTTGACTTATGGCGGGATTAACATGATCGTAAAAAATTTAGACTTGGAGCCAAAGATCAATGCCATGATGAGGGACTTTTTGAACTAAGTACTTGAAATGAGTCCGTGCTTCAGAGAGAGATTCACCTTGATGTTGTTGAAACATCATGATGTCATTTCAAAGTTTTACAGTCCTTCTCGGTGGAAAGAATTAAGCAAGGAAACGAGTAGTAAGATCCTCCCTGGTGGAGATGGATCCTGCAGGAAGACGTTCAAGCTAATTGCTAGCTTGGTCACGGAGGAAAAATTGAAATAAATGCATGCGCGTCCTTTCCTTGTTCTCAGCATTAATGTCTAGTGAGTCCACTAGTTTTAGAAAATCCTTAAGAAGTTGGTTTGGATCCTCGGACCGAAGTCCATGGAATGAGCATCCATTTTACACCAACCAGATGGTTTCAGATAGCAGAAGCACCACATTGTTCCCATCAGGGAGCTCAATGGTGTTTCGATAGCCCTCGTGGCTAGGTTTGAGTAATCTCCAAGAGTACAGATAGGATTTTCGTTTTCCATGGAGGTTAACAAAAAAGATTTACGAAAAAAATATCACAAAGAAATGATAGACTAAAAGAAAGCTAATAGACAGAAATTAAAATCTCACTTGATATGAATCAAGCGAGTAGACCTAAGCTAGATAAACTTCGAAACTTAACTATTCCCTGCAATGGCGCCAAAAACTTGATGCGGGGTCGTTGTGGATTTCATAAGAAGTTTTACAACTCCCTAGGCAGTGTACCTAACCGTTGTAGTGTAGTATAGGCAAGACTCGAGGGTTGTTATCGTTCTCTAGGGGAATAGGTTAGGAAGGCTCGAACAAAATATAACAGAGGTCTAAGGGGTTGAAAAAAGATTATTTTTGTATTTTATATCTTATGAAAGCAGGTAAAATTCAGGTTTTGAGATGTTTGTTTTGGTTTTAGCTAATTAAACTAATAATAAATCTAAAGTAATTTTGGTGGAAACTTATATGGTAAACGAACGTATGTACTTCATCATGCACTACTTCCTAGTTTGCTTCTCCTAATTCTATTGCTTTGTCACACTTGTAATGATCTGTGTAAGTATTTCCTTAGTCATGAACGAATTACACGAAAACACCGTATATGTAATATTTTGTTAAGGCAACGCACAAGTAAGGTAGAAGACTATTACAAGGCCCCTAAGAGTATATTACATGCATTAAAACACTTAAGAGGGATCAACCATATTAGGGGTAAGGTAGTATGAAGACTGTTACCGATGGTATCTGTTAATACAAATAAACCCATAAAATATGTTTATTTCTATCTCACGACCTTCCTAGTTTTATTGATAACAAAACATAAAGAAACATTGTGCTAAACCATCTCTAAAAACATAAGCTTTTAGAAACTCACAAACTGTCATAAAAATGCGTATACATTATTTTATGTAAACCTAAACTATACACAAAAATGTTTTCTAATTTTTCTTTTATTTACATCATACATGACCTAATCAAATGCAGAAAATCCAAGGGTAATCTTACAAGATTTCACATGATCTTTCAAGATTTTGCGAATCAAAATTCGGATTTGGTTACTATAGGCCGGTTCCATTGATTTTGGCTGCTGGTTCCATTCATCAACAGAACCGGCAGAATCGGGCTACAGTACCTTTTTGGCTATAAATACCAAGCCATTTCTCATGTTTTCTCACAACTTATCACTTAGAAATACTCTTTAATCATCTGATCTTTCTCTCTATTTCTTGCATAGTTTCCTTTAGCATTTTGTAGGTAATTTACTTCAAAGAAGAAAAT
>BQNB010095777.1:5066-17566 GCA_026074375.1 Tanacetum coccineum
TTATATAAAACAAAAACTTTCACGGGGAAATGATCTTCAAGGCTCGAACACGAACAATCATGTAAAAATCGCTACACCTCTCCCCGGCAACGGCGCCATTTTGATATTCCATATTACTAATAGTAATATCAAATAATAAACCCTCAGATATATATAATATAAATACATATACATAAGCAAAGTATCATACAAATTATCCTTAGAAAATAATAATAAGTAATCAACACTGGTATCGTTCTCCTCGGTGAGAGGTGAATGGAAATTCATGTTCATATCGTAAATTGAGCTTGATTGTCATTTAAGTTTTGGATTTGAATTCTAAATCTAATAACGCAAAGGGAAAGCACATAAAGGCACGCTATTCTAAAAACTAAGGCAACCTAAATTTTTTTAACGACATTTAAAAACAATTAAAGCAAATTAAAACAAACTAATTAAACAAATAAGACAAAATAAAACTCTAAAATCTCAAACTGCAAATTTTTAAACTTAAATGCTTTATAAATTTTTAAAACACAGAAAATATTTTTTGAACTTTTAAACTAATTAAAACTATTTTTTAAAACTAAATAATACTAAAAATAAAATTAAAAATACTAAACTTAATCTTAAATTTTTGAGAAAATTCCTAAAAGTACTAGATACTATTCCTAAGATTTATAAAAAAACAAAACAATATGCTCTAACCAATAAGCAGATAAAAATCGAATAAGCTAAACCTGAAAATGTGCATAAGTAATTAATGGTGCAAAAGTCTTATGAAAAAGACCCAAGGGCACGCTGGTAAGTTGTGTTTGTTGTGAAGGGGAGGTCACAGGTTCGAGTCCTGTGACTGTCCCTTTTTATAAAACATTTTTTTATTTTTCTTTTTCAAAAAGCTAAACTATAAGCTAAAACTAACAACTTTAATAAATGAACTTACAACTGAAACTTATTGATATGTGCTTAATGACACATACCTTTTACCTAATAAAATGAGCCTAAAATGACAAAAATATATCAAAAATGCATTGTATTTGTGTATTTTATGATTTATGATGTGTAGGTAACGCATATTCACTAAAAGACAAAAAAGAAGCCAAAATCGACTAAACCGAGCACGGGAATGAAAAGAGCGTGAAAAGCCGAAGCCGAGGACATAAGCATCTTATTGAGCCAACCCGCACCCAAGTAATGGGCCGAGTCAGCCCATTAAGCTTATGTATTAAATCAAAAGCCTTTATAAAACCCAAAATCCATTTATCTAGCCCATTTTTAAAAAGCTAGGCTCAAACCAAAAGCCCAACCATAATTCTGTTAAACCATTTACACCGTTAGTCCTTAGGGACTAACACAGTTAGTCTTTAGGGACTAACACAGTTAGTCCCTAACCATTTACATTGTTAGTCCTTTTACCATTAACCTCGTTAACCCTTTACCCCAAATAAACCTTAAAACCATTTTCCTGCCTAAATTACTATTCACCTGTCTCTTTCATTCTTACCCTGCAACCCGACAAAACCCACTCAATATATCTTCCCAAGAAATTGACACCTTGGCAATCCCATGATATGTGATTGGCTGATGGGACATGGACAAGAATCAAGGGCTATGATGAAGCTTAAAAAAGCACAAAATGGATTCAATGTCTAAGATAGAAAGGCTTGTAGAGCACATAAATCCTCTCACAAAAGAAACACACCTAAAAGATCTAGAGGCTTCTCTATTCGGCTATAAATAGAGACTTGTTTTAAGCAAAAGAATCTAATCTTACCTAGTGTAGCTTTTTATTGTATTTTTCAGCTTATTTTAGTTTAAATCAGCTTATTGTATTTACTTTCAAGTATTGTAAACATTTTTAAGTATTAATGAAATTTTAAGTTTTATGAAAATTCTGTCTTATGTTTGAAAATATTTTGATAAGCTCAATAAGCACTTGTTTAATCTGTTTTACTAAAGCAGTATAAACTGTTATATAGCTTATAAGTGTTTAAGAAAATTTCACCAAAATTCAACCTTTAGATACCTCAGCTTAACTTGGAAGATAAGCCAAACCTGGAAGGGCTTATATGACCATACCACCTTATCTATGATAAGCTGGAGCTTGTAGAAAAGCTCTTTTGAGCATGAATTAGCCTTGTTTTGAGCAAAGGCTCTTGTAAGTTCCAAATTTCATTTTAAAGCTTATTTTCTGTTTGCTTATTATTACTGCTTATAATTGCTTTTTATTGATGTTTAATGCTTATTCATATTTGCTTAATGTTTAGATTTCATTTGTTCATGTTTTTCATTAAATTTGCCTTTTTAGCTTAAAAACTGCTTTTCCTGATAGCTTATTATTTAGTGCTTATCTTTTAGTGTTTAAAGCTTATTTGTCCTTCATAATTCAAGTGCTTAATCTGTTTTGTGATTCCAAAGCTTTTTCATAAGCTGTTTAAGGCTTAAACATGGTTTTGATTGTTAAAGGGGTGTTTGGCACAAGCAGCACTAACTCATGTTAGTGCTGTTTGAGTCATTTGTGTTTTAAAATACAACTTTGTCAAGTTTTTTTTAAGTTCTTTAGATCAGTTCCAAAAGTTTTTAAAGGTTAAAACCTATTTTCAAAGTTATTTGTATCAATGTCTTAAATCTGTGGTTTTAAAGCTTTTGAAATCAGCTTATTTATTAAGCTTCTTATAAGCTGCATATTAGTATTGTTTTTGCTCAATTTTGATTCCTAATATTCATTAGATTAGAGATCCTAAGTTTGCAAGTGTCATTTGGAATTTTAAAAGTTCAAATCTGTCAAGTTAAGGTTTCAGTTTTTAACGGTTTGGTCACCCTTTTTTAAATCTCAGTTTTAGATTAGTTAAAGAAAGTTTTAGGTTCTGAAAATCATAGCACAAGCTTATTGTGCTATAAGCTCAATCTGTTTGAGCTTATTTTTGGTTTTAAAACTTATTTACTAGCTTAAAAATAGGGCTGCACTCAGCCCTTTAGTCTTTTAGAAAAAAACTTGAAAAAACCAAAATATAGGATTTTAGTGTAATCAGCCTTTTTCAATAGTCATTTTCTAGCTTATTAATGATCCCAAGTGTTTAATTTTTGCTTATTCTAGTAGCTTATAGTAGTAGCTTTATATGTTTTAAGCTTTTAGACATTAGCTTATTGATTATCTAGCTTAAAAAGTAGCTTAAAAGTACCTTCTTAGGCTGTTTTGATAGCAGTTTTAGCAAAAAAGCTAATTTGGATTTCTGAGCTTATGGCTTATTTTAGTGCTTAAATTGGGTTTAGAGTTGTTTATTAAGGTTGGATAAAGGTACTTGTAGCTTATTTGGCTTAGGTTTGAGCTTATTCAAGCTTATAAGCAAATTCAGTTTAGTGTTACAGTGAAAAAGCTTTAAGTGATTCTGTCACTTTACATAGCTTATTTCTAGCTTATTTTAAGTTTTTATAAAATGTGTCTTCACAAAAGTTGCTTATTTAAGTCTTATTTAGCTTTTTCATAAAAAAACTTTTGCAAAATAAAAATGTTGGGAGTATAGGGAAGTCTCAAGAGTTGAACCCGAGACCTCAACCTTAACTCACCAACACTTTAACACACCACACATTACCATCTGCACCCTTTCCTGTTAGACCTTGGGGCCATTTGGTATTTAAAGGGTGTTTTCCCTTTTAGCCTATCAGCCCTTAAGGGTTTATTTTCAGCTTATTCAAATAAGCTGGTCAAACCCTTTTATTTTTCTTAAGTTCTAAACTGTTCAAAGTACTTTTTCTAATTTTTTCAGATTTTTGTAAGTTAGTTTAATATTTTTTATAATATTTTTAGATTAAATCAGTTTTTAATTCATAAATTAAATAAAAGTCAGAAAAATATAATTCTTTTTTTTTAATTATTTTTAATAATTTAGGACTTTTATAAATTAAATTTCCATTTTTAAGGTTAAAAATTTGATAATTTTTCGTTTAAGTCTTTAATTGCTTTAATTATTTGCTTGCCTTTATTTGTTTTTACATATTATTAGTAGTAATAGAATCCAAATCAATCTTCGATCATTCAATCACGCGATCACGAACTTAACCACGATTCTTAATTCACGCTTCGTTGGGACTACGACCCGGGAGGTTTTGAATTTTACTTTGTTTAAAAGTAATTTTTCTTAAAAACCTTACGAAATACTTTCTCTTACTACTATTTGATATCTTGGCTATTAGTAATATATTAAATATATACTATGTATTTATTATATATGCTATAAGCTTGAATATCAAATTTTTAGCGTCGTTGCCGGGGAGGTGTGTGCAATTATCGTGTTTACGTTTGAAGATTAGTGTTTGACGACCCTTCCTCATGAAGTTATCATTTTGTTTTATATAAAACTAAAAAAATATACAAAAATATTTTATTTTTCTCGATTTGTTTTCGTAAATTTATTAGAAAAAACACCAAAAATACTTTTCCTAAAGTATTTAAAAAAACCAAAAAATTAAAAAAACAAAAAAATCAACCGTTGTGTCACTTGTGAAATCGGCTCACCTTTAGATTACAAACTATAAGAGAGGTATAAGGAGGGTTGATCCCACGATCTTCGACCCGAAAGGAGAAGGTTTTTAAAACGCTTCGCGCTTACCCGCTCCTCCGCTTCTTTGTGCGTTTTCTAGAGAGCTACCGTACACTTGTTTGATTATCGGTTACAAAAATATTTTTATTTCTCTTATTTTATTTTTTAGTGCATGCGCACTCGCTCTTCATCGAATTTAATTGCCGAATCTTTCACGACTCCGAAACGTCGTAATCGTAGACGTTTCAAGCAAAGAGTCGAGCCATTTTTTTCTTGAAGAGACTTTCGTAGTTACGATGGCCGATCAACGTACTATGGCAGAATTACTCTAAGCACCCACCGAGGGTTACGGAGATGCTATCGTTATTCCCGCTATTCTCGCGGAGAAATTTGAGCGTAAACATGGTCTTCTAAATCTTGTAACTTCAAAACAATTTTACGGATTTGAGAAAGAAGATCTTCATGCTCACATTCGTTGGTTTAAACAAAGATTACTGTCCACGTTAAAGTATATAGATGTTGCCTAAATTCGTTCGATGTAGGCTTATGCTTATTTCCCTTTTCTATCGAGGGGGCAGCCCGGATTTGGCTCGAAAAAGAACCCCCTCGTTCTATTCTTACTTGGGAAGATCTTGTTTCCAAGTTTATTAACCAATTCTTTCCTCCTTCAAAAACTACAAATCTCCGAAATCAAATTACGAATTCTCAACAATGTTTTGATGAATCATTTTGTGAGGCATGTGACCATTTCAAGGATCTCCTTCGTGCATGCCCACATCACAGTTTTACGGAGTTGCATCAACGTTGATAACCATTCTACAATGCGTTAACCCAACTCAATCAAGATCTTTGAATGGCCGCGCCGTGGTAATCTTTTGACTAAATCCACGAGATGCCTTTGAGCAATATTGAAAATATAGTCAAAATTTCGCAATTACCAGAAAAACCGATTGTTTCAAAAGAAAAGTGAGTACGAATGCTCCTTCTTCTTCGACCCCTCATTCTCCTGAATGAGCGGCTCTGTCGAACGCCGTTTAAGGCTATGCTTGCTCAGCAAAATTTTTCTCCTCCAGCTTCCGTGAAACGTTGGAGGAAATTTGTGTGAACTTGTGGTGAGTTACTGCATCCTTACCACTAATTCTTGCCACGATGGCAATGTTTTATCTGGATTATCGAGATAAATTCGAGGATATGTTTTCATCAGCCGTAGTAAACTATAATCATGGAAATTACCGATTGATAATAGGGTGGGGTTTCGCGCCTTAGAGAGTAGCTACTAACCAAATTCACCACCGAGTTTTGCTCAACCGATATGGCAAAAATAATCAAACCACGGTACAATCAAGGTTACAAATCAAAACAGAAGTAAATAATCAAGGAAATTCGAGTTATCAAGCGCCGATTCCAGCAAACTTCGACTCAAGTTGAACTTCGAATGATATTGGCAAAATTAACAAGAAGAAAAATGATGCTAATATGAAAGCTATGCAAAATCAAATAAATAATGTGAAATATGAATTGAGAAATGAAATGCAAACTTTAATACAAACTTCAATGTCAAATCAAACCAATGAGCTTAAGAATATGATGGCTAGTTTTTTCCAAATCAATACCGCTTCTTCTTCGGGTTCGGGTTTACTTCCTAGCAATACCATTGCTAACCCGAGAGGTAACTTGAAAGCAATCACCCACCCAACATAGCCGACACGGTATTCACACGCCCCACCCAAACAACCGACCTTTCAAATCAATCAACACACCGCATACCCAAAGTTGTATATCTTAGGATGACCTCCAAATCGACCGCCTCTCTCGTCCTCTTCCAAGGTGTGGGGAACTAGTACCCACGAGTGACAAAATGTATGTGCAACCGAGTACCGAAAATATCCAACCTCCGGTAGTCCAAATTCAAGCTACAATTGATAAGCCTGTTGTTGCTCCTAAGCCTAAACCGTCTATACCTTATCCTTCGAGAGCTAACAAACAGAAGCTCCGTAAAAAAGATGATAATCTAGCTTCGAAATTTGTTGAAATCTTTAGGGAATTACATTTCGAGCTCAGTTTCGCAGATGCTCTTCTACATATGCCAAAATTTGCTTCAATTTTTACAATCTCCTAATACAAGAAAAATTGTTTGACTTAGCTAAAACACCAGTGAATGAGAATTGTTAGGCGGTTATCCTAAAAAAGTTACCCGAAAAACTTAGAGACCCCGGCAAGTTTCTTATTCCATGTGATTTTCCGGAGTGTAGTGAATGCTTAGCCGGTTGGTCCGATCTTTGGTGCAATCAACAACTTGAACCGTTCTTTCCATAATGGAAGAACTCTCTCACTCCCCGAACTTACTCCTACTCATAATGATTCTTGAACTTGCAGACCGACCGACTACTAATCCCTTCCGGAATTTGCCGAAGATATCTTTGTAAATAGTAGGAAAAGTTCCATTTTTCCCGACGACTTCATATCGTTGATTATCGTTTGTATCATCGGTCCCTTAATTCTCGGGAGACCCTTTTTGAGGATGGCACTTGTTTTGATTGATGTTTACAGTGAAGAATTAACTCTTCGAGTTGATGATGAATCCATAACCTTTAAAGTTGGTCAAACTTCGAGATACTCCTACAATGATGTTGTGTTGATTAATCGAATCGATGTCATCGACGTAGCTTGTGAGGAGTATGCTCAAGAAGTGATCGAATTCTTGGATAGTTCTACGAGTGACAATCCCACTCCGTCTTTATATCCTATCCTTCAACTATCTTCCCCCTCTCTAACAAACCATCCTATTGAGGATTGTGACTGTCATTTTGTAAGAAAATTCCAAGCTGTCTACAATGAATTCAATTCCCACCGGAATTGAAGATGACGACTCCTGATCCGAGGGAGACCCTACTCTACTCCGAGAATTATTAATAATAATCCAATGCATCACTTCATCCCTCCAAAAGAACTTAATCTTAAAGAACTTAAAATAGTAAAATCTTCTATTGATGATCCTCCAGAGCTTGAGCTCAAGGACTTACCTTCTCATCTTGAGTATGGTATATATGGAGGTACCGATAGATCAACCCGTCATATATTGCTAAAAACTTAAATAAGATGAAAAGTAGCACTTCTAAAGAATTAAAGTCCACAAGCGTGCCATCTTGCTTGGAAAATCTCCGATATTAGATGGCATTGACCCTAATTTTGTACTCAGACGAAAATTATTAATGGAGGATGACTCTAATCAACAATTCAACATCAAAGAAGGGTATAAAACCCAACAATTAAAGTGAGAGGTTTATCAAAAAGAAAGATATTCAAACCTTGATGCCGATTTATTTACCCTATCTCAGATAGCCCAATGTCAGCCCCCCGTTCATTTTGTGCCAAGAGGGAGGAATACAGTAATTAAAAATGAAGATAATGAGTTGATACCTACTCGATTAGTTACGGGATGGCGTGTATGCATTGACTACTGAAAGTTAAATGATGCCACTCGTAAAGATCATTTCCCGTTACCGTTTATGGAGCAAATGCTTAAAAGACCTCGCAAGGAACGAATACGTATGTTTATTCTAGAAGGGTTTTTCTTCTCGAGATATTTTCCAAATCCCTATAGACCCGCAAGAACCAAGAAAACCACCTTTACTTAGCCCTTATTGGACGTTTGCCACCTATCGCATGCCTTTCGGCTTATGTAATGCTCCAGGCAGCGTTCCAAGGTGTCATGAGGCCATTTTCCACGACATGATCGAGGAAACAATGGAGGTCTTTATGGATGATTTTTCGGTCTTCAGGGATTCTTTCTCCTCATGCCTCTCCCATTTAGACAAAATGCTCAAACGGTGCGAAGACACTAATTTAGTTCTAAATTGGGAGAAATGTTATTTTATGGTAAAAGAAGGCATTGTTCTAGGACATAAGATTTCAAAGTCCGGGGTTGAGGTCGACAAAGCAAAAGTTGATGTTATAGCTAAACTCCCTCATCCGAATTCCGTTAAAGGCATTCGAAGTTTTTAGGTCACGCCGGGTTCTATCATCGATTTATTTAAGATTTTTCTAAAATCGCTCGGCCGATGACACATCTTCTTGAAAAAAGATACCCCTTTCATATTCTCGAAGGAATCTATTGAATCATTTAATATACTTAAGAAGAAGTTACCTGAAGCTCCGATTTTAGTTGCTCCCGATTAGGACCTACCATTTGAAATTATGTGTGATGCTAGTGATTACGCGGTAGGTGCAGTCTTGGGGCAACATAAGACCAAACATTTTCAGCCTATACACTATGCTAGTAAACACAGTGAGGGATGCAACAAGCACCAGTTAACACTACTACAGAAAATAAATTATTTGTCGTGGTATATCATTTTAGAAATGTCCGAGGCCTATTTTTAGTCTTGTCAAAGACCATAGTGTATACGGACCACTCGGCTCTCAAATATCTTCTTGCCAAGCAAGATGCTAAACCAAGATTGCTCCGGTAAATTCTCCTACTCCAAGAATTTAATGTCATTATATGTTGGGAAATAGATTGTAACAGACTTAATACTGGTAGTATAACAGTTAAGTCTGGTAGTAATAGTTAGTACTAAGTTAAGTCTGGTAGTACTAAGTTAGTACTGGTAGTCGTAGCAGTACTAGAGTTAGTATTGGTCATAGTTAGTTAAGTCTGTTCATAGTTAAGTCAGTATATGAACCAATAGTAATAGTTATCTTAGAGATATCTAGGAGATATCCTAGGGAAGAGATATGTATTAACTTCACAAACGTTGTAAAGCCATAGGGTTTCCTTTGTGTAAAAAAATGAACCCTAAGTTCACAAATATTAATAACTACGTGATTGAAATATCAATAGAAAGCATAGAGCTCATTAGCAATTTAGGAAATTAATGTTTTTCTTAAGATCTTTTGTAAATAATCCAGCCTTAAACCCTTGAATATTCAAAGTCAGTTTCATCTCATATAGTTGATTGAAATTATCCAAGTGAATCTATCGTCTTACAAAGCTAGTCATATCCTATACCAAGGACCCTACAAGGTGGTCTCAGAGCCTTTAGAGGACTCTGCTAAAGAAGAAATCAAAATAACCCAAACTACACTCCTCGTCCAACAAAATGTCTCAAACCTGTTAATGATGAGATTCTCACTCACTCAGTGATGAGGAAGCATCCAACCATGAGATCGCCATAAACAACTTGTGCTGCAGACCTAAACAACAACAACAAGTGATTCCCTCAAACAACTGAATCTGATTCAAATATCAAACTAACTCCCAATTCTAAAGAGGACGAGGATGATATAGGGCTATGGAAATGGAAGCCATTATCTTGAGTATGATTTAATAATGAAGTAGGGAAGGTAAATTCAGAATGGAAACTCCAAGAAGAAAATTTCAACTGGTAAGATGGTACTGTCGAGTACTTCACCGTTACAGTAACTGCTGGCATAGAAATACAAGCTGTTGGAAAAAAAGGGAAGGCTAAGAATATCTTCTGATGGCCATTTCCCAGAAGAACATATGAGAAGATTTCATGGAAATGATGATGCAAAAGAGAATATGGGAAAAGCCATCAGAACTAGGTTTGGTGGTAATGCAAAATTCAAAGAAAATGCAGAAGGCTGTTTTCAAACAACATTTAAAGCTTTTAAAAATACCAATTCAGATGTCTATAAAAAGGGATATTGATAGATTTCAACAGTTACTTTCTCAATTGGAAGCTCATGGTGCTGAAGTATCAACTGAAGATGCAAATCATAAGTTTCTCAGATCTTTGCCCCCAGCATGGTCCAATCTGGCAATGACAATGAGAACTAATCCAGAGATTGACAATTTATCTATTGATGATTTGTATAATAACCTTAGAGTTTTTGAGCAAGAAATTCAAGGTGCTTCAAAAACATACCTTCAAGTCACAAAATGTTGCTTATTGTTTCAACAAAATCAAAAAATCACTAATAAGGTTAACTGGTTTTTTTCTTGGTGCCCTACAGTACTTGTGCCACCTTCTACATCTTCACAAATATTCCTAAAAAAGAAGTTTTCTTGCTAGGTTTTGCTGATGAAAGTAATATTTCGCTCTTGCAAACATTAGAGGATTGGAATTACTTTCATGAAGATCTAGCACAAATTGATGATGTAGACATTGAAGAGATGGAATATAAATTGCAGATAGCAATGATTTCTATAGACGTCATGAAAAGTTCTATAAGAAAACAGGAAGGAGAGTTCGGCCGTCTGGATGGAAAAACATAACTAACTAGTTGGTCTTTGAACAAAAGAAGTCTTGAATGCTTCAATTTCACAAACACTGGTCACTGTTGCTAGGCCATGTACAGCAAATGGTACACAAGATGGAAAGAAGAAGAGCGACTCATTTTATCAACATCAAGAAGCTGGGAAGCAAGAGAAAAATCATAAGGGATTGCTGACAATGGAAGGATGGGATTGTCCATTGGGGAGAACATACTGCAGCTGGTAGAGACAAATCATGCACTTATGCCTATCAGCTCAAGCTAATAGGGTAACTTTGTGTTCTAAAACTTGCATTGATTCATAACAATACTCTTAAAACCACTGTGTGGATGAACAAATTAATCAATTAGGTGATCAAGAAGCACAAATATTTTGCCTAAAAGTCATGCTGTTAATACACTAGAGAGCTCAACTTTGTTACATTACAAAACAACAAACATTCTCTAAATTAAAAGCAACATTTCAGGCTAATGAAATATATAAAAAGATGAAAAACATAAAATATATAGTGTAAAATAGAAATAAAGCTTCAAGAAAAGGAACAATTACAAAAATAGTAGAATCCATAGGAAAATTCATCCAAGATCTTTGAGATAATGATTCTGGCATGAGTTCAAACAGTAAAGTTGGCATAGGATTTGAAATACAATCAAATAATGAGGTTTTAAGCTATGAGGAAGAAATGAACTTTTTTGTTTTTAAATATTCAAAAGAGGATTCAATAGGAAAACCTTCGTACAGTAGATTTACAAAGACCAATGATTTTAAAGGTGTTCCACATCCCTTAAGGTGAGATTATACTTCCCTAAACAAAAAGAAATTGATGATTCCTTGTATTTTTAATGGTAAAAGGGTCCCTCAAAAAACCTAAAATTAGTGTCTTAGATGACAATTCTTCTGAGCATTCTACCTATCAATCAAATGACAGTGAAGGATCTTGTGGAAATACCTCTGAGCACTCTTTTGAAACTAAATCAGAAAGTCTAAGTGTACCAAATGAGCTATCTAAGTCAAGGTTGGAAGTAACTAATGAAAAAGTTGTGTCTGAATTACAAGAAGTTGAACCTAGTTGTGCAAAACACGTAAAAACTCCTAGGCAACCACTCAAAGATAAAGAAACACAGAAGGTTAATAGAAAGAATTGGAATGATATGATGGAAAGAGAACTAGGGGAAGGTTACTCTTTTACAAAGAAGAAATGTTTTGTTTGTGGTAGTCTAAGTCATTTGATTAAAGATTTTATCTATATTGAAAAAAATGGCAAGTGGAAGCTGAGGTTAATAGGTTTGTTATACTGTAATTAGTGATGGAAAAACCATCTGTAAAAAAGCAACGAGGGTCAATCACTCAAATAAATTTTGTTCCTATTTCATACAACTTAATGCTGGAGGGTCCAAAAATTTAATTCTGTTCTGTTAGGCCTAATATTAATACTGGTAGGACAAATATTAATTCTGTTAGGCCTAAAGTTAATGCTGTTAGTCCTAAAGTTAATACTGTTAGATCTAGACAAGCCAGTAACCTGAACAAACCTCAAAGAGTTTCAAGTCCAAAAAAGACCACAGATGACAAATAATCAAAGAAAGAGATTTTTTCAAAATCATATTCATTGTAAGTTAGAAATAAACCCCCCCCCCCTCCCCCCCCCCCCCCCCCCCCCCCCCCCCCCCACCCCCCCCTCCCCCCCCCACCGCCCCCCCCCCCCGCCCCCCCCCCCCCCCCCCCCCCCCCCCCCCCCC